>SNQJ01S0019112.1:27514-55655 GCA_010110895.2 Picea sitchensis
CGCACCCTTCCCTGGTGTGCTGAGTAGATCTCACTCTTTCAGGGGGTCAGAGGTCTTCGTCCCTGCCTCCGGATTCTGAGTTTATGGTGGGTCTGTGTCTTTTATTTCCATCTCCGGACTATGCTCCTTGGGAGGATCAGTGGTCTCTTTTTCTATTTCGGGATTCTCCTCCCTCTCAGGACTCTTCTCCTTTTCTGGATTCTTCTCCTGCTCAGGACTCTTCTCCTTTTCGGGATTTTTCTTTGTTTCAGGATTCTTCTCCCACTCAAGACTCTTCTCCTACTCCCCTTCCTGACATTTTTTGGGGTTAGAGGTTTGCCCCCCAGAACTTTCGGCCTCTTTTTCTTTATCCTTGGAAAGTCCCAAACCTCCCAGCACCACGGGGAGACATCGTTTCCTATGATCCTGAAATTTTAAAACTGAGGTCCTGTCTTCGGGTGCTAGGGATCCGATTCGAAATTGCACCTCCGAGTAGGACCTCGCCCCTCGGAAAACATCATCCGAGGGTGAACATTCATGTTCGAACCTCTTTAATCCACAATTTCCCAAATGAGTGCTTATAATTCCCTGAGGATCATGCTTTTTGTACTTGATAGAGACTAGGCTCAAGTCTTCAATGGCTGCAGCCTCAGCATTAGCATGTCCAAAATCTAATAAGGAATAGGAATTTAGCCGAATAGGGAAAAATGACCATACCTTCTTTGATGACGCTTTGAGCTCTTTGCTCACTCTGTCGATTACTATTTGCCGAGCAATCTCGCGACAGGCCAGCTTGTCGGGGATGAACAGTGGTAGTGACGAAGGAGGGACAGCAGCTCCGAACACTCTAAAATAGGAGAATTTCTCTTCCACGTACCAGTCCGTGATACGGCTCAGATTCGCAGCAATGCTATCCGAGATGCGGGGTGGCGAAAGACCAAAAATGGTGATGTGCAGGGGCACCATCACCCAGTTAAAAATCTCATAAATAAACTTGTTCGCATTATTTTCCCATAGTTTATCGTGGTACTCATGAACAGTATTCTCATGGGTTGGACTCCAAGACCAATTCATTAAAGGAAAAGGCGTCATGGAGCATATTGCGTCCATGATATACGCGGACATGAAGAATCCGAATGGTTTTCTGGCTGCATTTTTCTCCTGGTACTCGGTGACCCTATTGAACAAACTATCGGAGAGCATTTTTTCCCAATTGAATCAGGAACCTTCTACCACCCGAAAGATGAGAGGTACCCACTAGATGTAAAAAATGTGCGGTATCCTCCCATCCGAAAAGCCGACAAGTCATCATCGCCACATACATAAAATTTGGCTCCAACGAAGAAATTGAATACACGCCCTTGTCATTCACTCTGAATGTCACGGAACGTGAAACCCAATATTTTATCAATATTAGCATGGTTTTGTCATATTCTTTGCACTCTTTCTTTTTGAAGTCCACGAGGAATTCTTTGCCATATGTGTATTCAGAAGTTGCTGGGAGCTTATACATAGATTGGATATGCTCGGGCCTAAAAGTCCCGATCATGGCCTGTCGGTCATTTACGATAGTCCTGGAAGGCAGGTCGATGTGATCTAATGACCATCATATCATGTCGTAGTATGGGATAAACTGAGGTCTGGTTGCAACCAGGTGCATTCTCGACTGAACAATTGTCTTGTACTTAGTGTTCAGGTCGTCCTTCACAATATCAAGGTTATCGTCATCAGAGTCTGAAAAGTTTACCAGCTCGGATTGTAGAATGTCTGAAATAGACGAACAGGTGGGTACTGAGCCACCCATCCGAGGCAAAGTATCTGAGACGTTGTCCGGACCTTGTGTTGCAACTTCGACATTTTCTTTCGCTGCTCTCCTTGGTGCCATAACTGAAGCTTGCTTTTTTGCTCTTCTGTAGTAGACCTGCGTATACATGCGGAAATGAGTTCTCTCGGAGAAAAGTGAGCTCTATGAACTTATGAGAAATGTTTAAAATAAATGAAACTCTCGTATATATTTGAAAACTCTGTACCTTTTGAATAAGTCTGTCAAATCACACATAAAACCAAATTAAATGCATAAATCCGATCTGATTTATTCATGGATTTACCCTAATTTCTCATTAATGTCATCAATATTGGGCGGCTTGATAGGTACTTGGGTTATGGAGAGAAAGTAAATACCTCGTGAAGTGTGCCAACCTTGAAGCGTGGGGCGTATTTCGTTTAATTTAAAATTACCAAACTTAATGACTTAAAAACTTTCTCGTCTTTCGCTGCATCGTGAACTTCCTTTTCATATTTTGACCCTTTAACTCGCGAGACTGCGAGTGCTGATTTTAATGTAATCAGTGGTAATCGTGATTTGGCACATCCTTAATTATGTAATTAATTTACTCACCATATCGTGACTCGGGAATTCGAGGACAGACTTTTGAGGAAATGATACGCCGAGTCGCGATATCGCGATGTGGCGATAGTTAAGGCTCGAATTAAGAGAAGGAAAACTTAGATTAGGCGACTAATTAATATTGCCATAATCATGTCATGATTTCATAAATCGGGGTTTTGGACACTTTAAATTCATGAAAGAAAGTATCGAGTGGCAATGTGTCGAGAGCCAACACTAACCATGGTTAGTTTTTTACCTTAGTTATCGACCAAGGTTCTCGCAAAGGCTATCACATTCTCGGCTATTGGGGCTGTAAGAACAAAAACTTGGCCTCGACGAATGCCGAGGCATGAAATACCGACGATGTCTAAACAAGGGTTAAAGGTTTTACCATAGTCGATGCTTTGGGCGAAAAATTGAAAAATGAGTTCGCAGTTTCGCGACTCGGAACTTGAGAATTCAAAAATTAAAGTGTCCCACTTGCGATATCTAACTTGCGATATTCGAAAACAAAAAGGCCAACATATTTGCACAAAATGGATCTTTTCTTTTGAAAGTGAAAAAGCATTGCTATTCAGGTGACAAGATTTCAGAGTCTTATGATTTCGGAAGGAGAAGAAAAACAAATTTAGATCTCAAGTATCAAACGTTGAAAATTGCGCGAGGTGAAAAACAAGGGCGGCTCCAACATAGGCTCGAACTAGGGATCCCGCTTCCCTGTGAGGCGGGAAGAACAGTAGACCAGGTGCCAAAATTGGGTAAATGGAGTCATAGGCTAAAATCAAGAGAAAAATCCAAGGAAAAAGGATAGAAAGGGGGAAAAAACTTTCGTTTGCTAACCCAAAAACTTTTTCGAACTCAAATATTTTTTCCAAACACAGCTGAAGTCACCTTCACAATTTTCCCTTTCTCACTACTAAGTTTGGGGAATGCTTCAAGACAGTCGTAACGGTCCTAGGATATTCAACGGGTCTTGTGATTCTCATCTTGCATCAAAAGAATGATATTATATAATCTAAAATAGGGAAGTCCCATCGAAATTTGGGGAAATGATCAGGTTTTCAGAAAGCATTGATTACCAGAGTTGATTGATGTTTATGTATAACAGCCTTAAAGATCTCTCAGACATTGCTTCACTGCCAGCGAGCCTGTTCAGTACCCCGGTGAAGTTGTCTGACCCCTTTTTTACTGAATTTCTTTTCACCACTTAGGAAAATATTTATGCGTTTAAACGCTAAGACGAGGGCAATCATTTCTAAATTTCCTTTCATCGTCTTAATGGACTAGGTGGGGGAAATCATTTCTAAATTTCCTTTCACCACCTGTCTCAGTATTTGTCTTTAAAACATGAAGATGGGAGCAATCAGTTTATATCAGGGCTGAGATCCGTGTAATATTTTTTATCGGAGGTCTGTCAACTTATTTTGATTACTCGGTATCAACCTTCCTTTGACCCTCACAAGACCTTTAGTTCTTAGGGAGACAGGGGAGAATAATAAAATTTTAAGGAACATCTTGTTCGAGCAAGCTTAGAATTTCCAGACGCTATTGAAAAACCTAGGAAGTTAGGATCGCTATAAACGTTCCTTAGCATAGCAAAGGATCGAGTAGTTGTGAATACCAGCTTTCTTATTAAGATCTGCTTCGGAATCCCTGAGGCTCGAAACACAAAATCTTTACCCCTTCTCAAAGACTTGGGAAAATAGTGACTCACGGAAAGTTAGGTCCAAATATAAACAGAAAACAAGGCAGCAATCAAAATGGCTTAATATATAAAAAAGGTCACAACAGTTCTGGACTAGTCTTCGAATCCATTTGGGAACAAAAATTATGACTGACTGCTTTTGGATTTAACATATTCATTCAAATTTTTGTTTAAAGATCAAAGCCAAAAATAATCCTGTTATCTAGCCCTTTATATTGCAATTTGAACAATATTACTTTAGATTGCTAAAAACAGCCTTTCATGATCTGAGTATTGAGAAAACTGACCTCTCTCTTTTCTTTTCAATTTCTTTGGGGATTATGAACTATCTTATGTATCACCTGTTTTATGTCGCCCAATTTCCAACACTGATCTGCACCTTATGTCTTGAGCTAGTTTCGCCTGAGGCTGGAACCCTGCAACAAACGAAAAATCCGATATGAAAATGTGTTGAAAATTTAAGAACGAAAACCAAAAAATTTGAAAATAAATGTTTGAATAAAAACATAAATATATACAGAAACTCATAATAAAATTTATTTAATTACAGATATATATATATATATATAATTTTTATTTTTATTTTCTTTTTTACCCAACCACTGTCACGTCATATAGTGCTTTAGATATCGCCCGTTGACAGGGGCGCTTAGAACTTCTCCATCGATGTTTTCCAGAAGAAAGGAATTCTTTCCTTCTGGAGCCGAGACCCTGAATGGCCCATACCAAAGGTGGTCAAATTTTCCATGCTTTGCGGCTTCTTCCCTTCTTGCATCCCATCTTAACACCAAGTCACCTGGGAGGAACTCTCTGTCTTTTGCCTTGAGATCGAACAAGGCTTTCATATCGTCCTGGTATTTCTGCAATTTCTCATCAACCTCCACTCTGAGTTGTTGAACCTCAATCAACTGGTTAATTATCCTGGTTACATGATTGGGTTCTTCGTTCTGATCCTGCCACAATTTCATCACTGGCAGTGCTAAGTTTATGGGCAGAACCGCCTCGGTCCCATAGACCATTTGAAACGGCGAAATGCCGATAGACCTTTTAGTGCTGATGCGATTTGCCCACAACGCGTACTTCAAATGTACATGCCAGGACCTTTTGTTTTGATCTAGTACCTTTTTTATCACATTTACCAGGCTCTTGTTAGATGATTTGGCTAGCCCATTTTCCTGAGGGTAATAAGCAGTGGAATGGTCGAGAACGATACTGTACTTCTGGCAGAAGTCGATCATAGCCATGGAATTGAAGGCCTGGACATTGTCAGTAACAATCTTTCGAGGACACCCGAATCTTGATAAGATGTTATCTTCCAAGAAGTCGATCACCACCGAGTCTGTTGCCCTTTTGGTTGGAATTGCTTCCACCCACTTGGTAAAATAATATGTGGCAGTTAAGATCCACTTATTCTGAGCACTGGAATGGGGATTGATTTCTCCTATGAAGTCTAATCCCCATTGTTGAAATGGAGCTTCAGTTTTGACTGGAACAAGTGGTAGTGCAGGGAGTCTCTGCTTACCAGCGAATATTTGACACGAGTAACAGGCACGTACTTTGGAATTGACGTCCGAAAATAGTTTCGACCAATAGTATCCGGTCCTCAGGATCTTGTAGGCTATGGCTCTCCATGCATGGTGCCCCCCGCAGATTCATTCATGAAAATATTCTATAACTCGCGGAGTTTCCGACTCAACCAGACAGACTAGTAAAAACCCGAGTGGATCCTTCTAGTATAGTTGATTTTCGGAGATGCAATATTTTATAGCATGGAGTTTTAAAGTCCTGTACTTGGCTGGTGTTAGTCCATCTGGACATTTCAAGTTTAACAAGTAGAAGACTATATCTTTATACCAGCCTGACGATATGATTTTTTTTCAACCTTGCTTGGATATGCCTGGTCATCCGGCTCTTGCAAACGTGTGTCTCCATCTTCCCCTTGTAGGCAATTGATGTCAAGAGCTCTAAGGTTTGACTCAGCCAGGAGTTTGGCTAGATCCTTTCCTTTTATCAATTTAGTTGGCTTGATTTCCAGATCAAATTCTTGTATTTTAGCGAGCCAGCGCCCTCATTTTCCATCACTATCTGGTTGTACCAATATATCCTTCACAGCACTGGTTGGTACATACGCGATAATTATTGAATGCAGAACATAAGTTCTGAATGCTTTTAGCGCTTTCACCATTGCGTGCGCCTGCTTTTCTATTATATCATATTTTAGTTCGACGTCCCTGAGGCTCTTGCTAAAAAACGTGATCGGGCGTTCAAAGACTTCATCATCTTTTTGCAGTAACACCACGACGATAGTATGTTGAGAAGCGAATGAAAAGATGAGGAAATCTTTCAAGTAATCTGGACTTGTTAACACAGGTGCTTCGTCGATGAATTTTTTAATATGCTCGAATGATGCTTTAGCCTCGGTCGTCCAATTTACTCTGCTATGTTTCTTCAGCATTCCTATGATCAATTTGACAATCTCAGCGAAATTTGGTATAAACCTTCATAAAAAATTTATTGTACCTAAGAAAGATTGAATTTCTTTAACGTTTCTAGGAATTATGATAGTTTGTATCGCTTCAACCCTCTTAGGATCAATCTTGATCCCATCTTTAAAAACGATATTCCCCAGAAGCTTACCTTCTTGCATAGAAAAATGTGATTTCTTTGGGTTGAAAGGCAGACCATACCTGCGGCATTTTTCGAAAGTTTGTTTTAAATGGATCAAGTGTTCTTCATCGGTTCTAGAAAAAATCGTCAAATCGTCAAGGTAGATTACTATGAACTTATCCCTTTCTCCAACGAAAGCAATATCCATGGCGCGTTGGAAGGTATCCCCTGCATTCATTAAACCAAAAGGCATTTTATCATACATGAATGTACCCCACGGTGTGGTGAAGGCAGTTTTTTCTCTGTCCTGCTCGTTCATGGAGATTTGGTTGTACCCAGAAAACCCATCTATCATAGACATTCGATTTGCTCCAACTACCCTTTCTAGGATGTGGTCCATTTTAGGAAGTGGATAATTATCTTTAAGAGAGGACCTGTTCAAGTTTCGGAAATCTACACACAGCCTAATTTCTCCGTTCTTTTTCCTGACAGGGACCAAATTTTCTACCCATTCTGAGTATCTTAGAGGTACAATTATTTTCGCGTCTAAAAGCTTATTAACTTCCTTTTCAATAACAGGCAACAAAATGGGGTTAAACTACCTGAGCTTCTGCCTAAAAGGCTTGACTCCAGGCTTCAAGGGTATTTTGTGCTCAATTATAGAAGTATCGTATGTTCGAAGCTCATCATAAGACCAGGCGAAAACATCTTTATACTGTCTGAGTAAGTCTCTATACTGGTCTTTTACCTTAGGAGGGAGGAATTTAGATATCTTTACTATCCTGGAATCTTTTTCAGTTCCTATGTTGCAATCCTCCACTTATTCTGGTTGAGGCTGCAAAGTGGTCTTCATAGGTATGTCGTTCTGATCGAAGAGTCTTTCCAAAGGAATTAAGCCTTTCGAGATTTGGTTATTTTTAAGGACCAACATGCGATGATCCGCTATCTTTTCATGGAAGGTTTCAGGATTCTCATCTTCTTGCATAATCCACCTCGGGTCATTTTGGTTTTCTTGGTCTGGATGGGTTTCAGAGAACTCACCAATTGCTATAAGAAATTTCTGAATTTGTTCGTCATCTTCAAAGACCTGCCAGTGTCGGACATTGTCTGGTATAGAGGGTTTATATCTGATTTCAATATGATATTTCAGTTTAACACTGGTGGGAGGGGAAAAGGTTGAGGCTGCCTTAGCCAATGCGTCAGCATGTAGATTCTCTGTGCGAGGAATAAAATGGACTTTTATAGATGAGAAAAAATTCTCCATTAAATCCCAAACACAATTTCTGTACGTTCTCAATCTGGGATGTTTGGCTAGGTATTTTCGGTTTACTTGTTTTACTATCAATTCAACGTCATCGTAAACCTCCAAGTTTTTTATGTTTAACTTCCTTGCAACCTCTAAACCTAAGACTAATGCTTCATACTTGCATACGTTATTGGTTTAATATATGTCCCACTGCAAGCGATATGAGAAAGGAACGGTAAACTTACCTTCAGGTGCTACCAAAAGTATGGCAGCACCATCTCCTTCAGCAGATGAAGCGCCATCGAAGTACATCTTCCAGATACCATCTTTGCATAGTTCTTCAGTCAAGGGGCTAAGCTCTTCCTGCTTCATATCAAATTCTTCTGAACACCCATCTAAACCACTGTCAAAAGATAATATGGAATTCCCCAGATCTTGGTCTGCAACGTAAATGAGAAAGTTATTTGGATTCAGAGGATCACTGACCGTATATGCTAATCTTGTTTCTCGGTACAAATGAGTAAACTGACCACTGAAAATTTGGATTGTGGCATAGGACATGTCCAATTGTAGTGAACCCCCCAACTTGGATCCCCATGATCTGGATAATAACATACCATATTTGGGTGGAATATCTGCAATAACTACATCCATCAGGATACTCTTGACCAAGACTTGAGCCAGGGTGACCACCAGATCTTTTATCATTCCCATACATCTAACCTTTCTTGAATCAAACGAGTATAGGTCCCCATAGGGTCTAGTGATCTGGAGGCCCAGCCTCTCCATTATAGTTTTGGGCATAACATTATCTGAAGCCCCGGAGTCTAACATGTAGTTATGCAGTAACTGGTCATGTATATTCAGGGTGATATAGAAAGGAGCGACATAGTCTTTGAATCCCTCAAAATGAGGACCAAAGGTGATGTTAGGTCTGTCATCTTCTAGGTTGATAACGCCGGAGTGACTTTCTGGCTCATAAAAACCCATCACTTTGGCAATTTGCTTTCGATAAGTGGGGTTTTTTGCTAGTTCTACCAAAGGAATCGGTATCTTAATTTTATTTAATTCTTTTTCAAAATTGTAAGATGTATTGGTCTTGTTCGCTTCTTTGGTTAAGACTTATGGGTTTTATTTTTCCAACTTGTTTTCCTGGATAGCTTTATCACTCACGACCTTAGTCATAGATGTAACTTTATCTATTGGCCCTGGTTCCTTTGTTTGGGTTTCGGCCTTTTTCACCCCAGACTCTTGAGTCTTTGTCATCTTGATTTTATAGCTGGGTAATAATGTGTCTTGCAAAGGAGGTTCTTGAGATTGACCGCTTGGCAGAATTTTCTTAGGTTGGTCAGTTGAGGTGGGCTTATTTTTTGATCTCAAATTGTATTTAGGTTGGAGATCAGCCGCTATCATTTATGTTTCTAGTTGAGATAAGCAGAGGTCAGTACGATTACCCTCTTCTTCCTCATCAGGTGGTTGAGGGATATTTAAAGATTCCTCATAGTCTTCTCTGGTCAGAAATGGCTGTGAACATTCATCACCGAAACATGCAACTTCATCTTCTGAATCTCCGAAATCTTGGAGGCCACTTGCTCCTACAAAATTTTCGTTTTTTAGTGGATCTTGTATTTTTTGATCTTCATTCTTGATTTGCCTCTGTTCATTTTGGGGATTTGGGTTTCTTCTGAAGTCCCTTTTGTTAGAAGAATCAACTTTAGCCTAATCCAACTCCATCCTAGAGATTTTGTTAGACAGATCTTTAATTATTCGGGCCATATCATCCATTCTGTCATCAGTGTATCTATTTGACCCGGAAGGACCTGCTGGTTCCCTATAGCATCTGTTATCATGGTTGGTTGTTTCTGCTTTAGCCTTTAACTTACCCGAAGCCATCATATTAGATTCTATTTCGACAACATCGTCTTGCATTCTATTTAGGGTGGAACCTCTTCTTTCTCGCAAAAGTAATGCAAAATCAGGTTCAAAGGCTCCCGCAAAGGTTACTTTGGCTGAGGGTTCGGAAGGTTTAACAACGGCTGGAATTTTATTATAAAGTTTGTTAAATCTCAGAATAAATTCCATAACGATTTCTGAATTCTTTTTCTTTAGGGATCTAAACTCGGTAAGGTAATATAAGTGATATTTTATCTCTCCCCACTGTTTGAGGAAAGCATCTTCCAAGGCGTCATATGTCCGAATAGAGGCTACAGGAAGACTCCGAAACCAAGTTCGGACCTGTCCTTCGAAGGTCTGGACCAGTAGTCTTGAATATACATCCTTGTGTTCAATACCGCAGATATTTGCGAACTGGTCAAAGAAGTTTATATGTTCGGATGTGGTTAGATCTCCCTCCCCAGTGAACTTAGGAAGATTTTTGATGTAGTTATCTGGTAAATCATGGAGGGGAACGGGTAAAACTAGGGGAGCGTATCTCACTACCACTTTCGCAAATACTCCGGGAGGAGGGACATGTGGTTGTCCTCCACCTCCTCCTCCAACGCCTGCCATCGACTTGGGAGTAGGGAATGAGGGTGTAACACTCTTTTTTGAATCAGATGAGACCGGGAAGTTCTGCCGAAGAAAGGATGGTGTGTCAAATGACAAAGATCTTTCCAAGGGGCCTTTACCCTTGTTTATATATTGGAAAGTCTGATGTGGCTCACTCCTAAATTATGAATAGTTAGCTTCTGGATCTTTGGTATCAGATAGAGGGCTACCAGAAATAGGAGGTTTTGAAGCAAATTTAATCTTTAAAAGTGGATTTTTAGGTTTATTAACCGAAGTGGTTGTCTCGAACGAGCCTCTCACTCTTAAGATTTTCTCAGGATTATTAACAGGCGTAATCATCTTGCCATCCGGGTTCTGTCTAGTATGCCTTCTACCAGACACCAGTTTTTGTTTTAGTGGAGTCGCCAAGTGAAAGATTTAAACAAGCCTTAAAACAGTGTGCACTCTATGTTCACTATCAAAGAGTAACACTATCAACGAAATAGTTTGTCGTTTTCCCAGGGAAAAAGATTTCGTAACTTCGGTCCCTGGCAACGGCACTAGAAAGATGTTGTTCCTGAGTCTGTACTTAAGGATTTAAAGTACAGTGTCAAGGCATCCGAAAGTATGATAAAGGTTGATAAAGGATTTCACTAACCTTCGGTATAGGAAACTAGTGAGGATTTCTACGTTCTCGATGTCTAGATTCCAACTGTTCCTCGGTAGTAATATCTCATTCAATGGCTGCCCATGATTGTTCCAATTCCTCCCGGGTGTTCGTAGTTTTAAGGATTATATCGAAAAGATTCAAAGTGATATGTACTTGATTAGATAGCCCGGGTTGAATATTTGGTTGAGTTGTTGTAGTTACAGTCATTGAGGAACAATACCAGTATGGAAATGATTTAATGAGAGATTTTAATGCTATTTCAATTCTGTCGAGATAAGAGAAATTTTCGCATGAGGAACAAAATAGGAATACAAACTAAAGGCCCTTTCCCGTAACTGTATTACTTTTAGTAAAAGATGTGGAATGAGAGAAAAACATCTAGCTGCAGATAACGTAAAATTCCTATCAGTAGAAAACTCACGTATACACAGAAGAAGAAATTGATATGAACATAATTGACGTGGTGTAAATAAACATAAAATTCTGTAACTGTAAGTTGGTCTTACACCCGTTGATAGCTGGTGCAGAGGAAAGATAAGAAAAAATTACCGAAAAACGAAATTCCTTTACTATAGTAGTGGTCGTACTAAATTATAGTGATACACATCAATTATGTAGAGAAAAATGAAAAGAAACAAAGAACACAACAAAAAATACTTGAAACACAGTCGTGACAGAATCGGGAATCTTCAATTTGCTTTTTATTAACTTCCTTCATGAGAAAACTCTGTTACCATGAACACCAAAAAGTCCAGCCCCTTATCTCTTCTTTTTGTGATGTATTTATACAAAATTTTCCTCTTGGTTCAGAAGAGCCAAATTACTCCATATGTCCGGATCCATTTTCAAAAAAGTCCTAGGTGCTTGTTTTTGCTTAGATTTAATACATATGATACATTTGTCCAAAAAATAAAATACAAGCTGTGAAGGTTTTGCATTGACACCTGGGGGGAGCGAAATAACTCCATTTCACCTATTCTATCTTCAAGAAGTGCTAGGTGCCTGTCCTCGTATGGATTCAGTGTACATTATACACTTGTCCACAAACTGGGTGACAAGCTGTGAAGGCTCAGCCTGACAACGGGCTTCGGCCAAATAGCACTCTCGTGCCAACTGTGGAAGCTTATCATCTATTTGTAAATCAACGAGTTCAAGGGAGCCAAGTTGTGTACTGGGTTGAATCAAATGTTTGTAGATTTGAGCTGGGTCTACCCTGTCCATCTTGGAGATTTCCGCAGAATTTCTCTCATTCTCCTCTTTTATGTCGAGAGAAATCCGATCTATATTTATCTGCCTCACCACCTCTGTGTCACCTCCAATCTCTATCCCCAACTGCTCACCATTTATGTTATTGACGGCCTCTTCTAACGAATTAGTCACTTTTTGAGCCTGCTCCTTGCTTAAAGTAATATCCTGTTCCCAATTTTGTAACAAGATATTACCCCTGGTTTGTTTGGCAATGGTGAGCCCGAGAGGACCTGAAAACCTGTTGTTGGTCGCTATCACTGCCTCTTGAAAAGAGACCCGAGCAGCCTCTACATTTCTTTCTTTGTCAGTCAGATTCTCGGAGATCCAGTGTATTAACAAACAGTCTTCTTGAATCTCTCCTACTTTATTTAGCAGACGGTGTTGAGCGGAGGAGAACTTGCTCCGAATATCGATTGCTCGGGATTTAACGATCTTGATGTCAACCGCCTTTCTTTCTGCGACCTCTAACTGAGTCTGCAGTTGTGTAATCGTATCCCTCTGCTGGCCTGATTGTACCTGACCATCTCGGATTGTAGAATTTTTTTGTTCCAGCTTGGTCTTGAGGACTTCAATTTCTTTCTTGTTGGCCAATCGAGACAACTCGATTTATCCACTTGCTTGACTCTTAGTGCTCTCTGCTGCCGAAGCCACCCTGGCCTCAAGAGTCTTGATCAGGCTATTTTTGGCTTTGAGCTGCTTCTTTAACATTTCGACCGAGAATTGATTTGCCATCGCATACGCTCCTAGCGTTCCTGCAATTTCCGTGGCAAATTCATCTTTCCTTTTATTCATCCCATCGGTCATCACTTTGAATTTTTTAATAGTGGACTCTCCCTCTTGATAAAATTCTCGCTTCACCACAACTTTCTTCTTTTTGTCAAAGAAGAATTCATTAGGAGGGAGTTCCTCTGCCCTTATAGGTCTCAATTCTTCACCAAATATCCATCCCTCGCTAACGCCTCCTTGTGCCGACTTCAAGGGTGTGATAGAGGTGATGGGTTGCCCGATCTGCTTCAAACCCTTCCCTAGTATGCTGAGTGGATCTCGCTCTTTCGGGGGGTCAGAGGTCTTCGTCCCTGCCTCTGGATTCTGAGTTTCTGGTGGGTCTGTGTCTTTTATTTCCACCTCTGGACTATGCTCCTTGGGAGGATCAATGGTCTCTTTTTCTATTTCGGGATTCTCCTCCCGCTCAAGACTCTTCTCCTTTTCTGGATTCTTCTCCTGCTCATGACTCTTCTCCTTTTCGGTATTTTTCTTTGTTTCGGGATTCTTCTCCTGCTCAGGACTCTTCTCCTGCTCCCATTCCTGACGTTTTTCGGGGTTAGAGGTTTTCCCCCCAGAACTTTCGACCTATTTTTATTTATCCTTGGAAAGTCCCAAACCTCCCAGCACCACGGGGAGACATCGTTTCCTATGCTCCTGAAATTTTAAAACTGAGGTCCTGTCTTCGGGTGCTAGGGATCCGATTCGAAATTGCACCTCCAAATAGGACCTCGCCCCTCGGAAAACATCATCCGAGGGTGAACATTCATATTTGAACCTCTTTAATCCACAATTTCCCAAATGAGTGCTTACAATTCCCTGAGGATCATGATTTTTGTACTCGATAGAGACTAGGCTCAAGTCTTCAATGGCTGCAGCCTCAGCCTTAGCATGTCCAAAATCTAATAAGGAATAGGAATTTAGCCGAATAGGGAAAAATGGCCATACCTTCTTTGATGACGCTTTGAGCTCTTTGCTCACTTCGTCGATTACTGTTTGCCGAACAATCTCGCGACAGGCCATCTTGTCGAGGATGAACAATGGTAGTGCCGAAGGAGGGAAAGCAGCTCCAAACACTCTAAAATAGGAGAATTTCTCTTCCACATACCAGTCCGCGATACAGCTCAGATTCGAAGCAATGTTATCCGAGATGCGGGGTGGCGAAAGACCAAAAATGGTGATGTGCAGGGGCACCATCACCCTATTAAAAATCACATAAATGAACTTGTTTGCATTATTTTCCCACAGTTTATCGTGGTACTCATGAACAATCTTCTCATGGGCTGGACTCCAAGCCCAATTCATTAAAGGAAAAGGCGTCATGGAGCATATTGCGTCCATGATATACATGGACATGAAGAATCCGGATGGTTTTCCAGCTGCTTTTTGCTCCCGATACTCGGTGACCCTATTGAACAAACTATCGGAGAGCATTTTTTCCCAATTGAATGAGGAACATTCTGCCACCCGAAAGATGAGAGGTACCCACTGGATGCAAAAATGTGCGGTATCCTCCCATCCGAAAAGCCGACAAGTCATCATCGCCACATACATAAAATTTGGCTCCAACGAAGAAATTGAATACATGCCCTTGTCATTCACTCTGAATGTCACAGAACATGAAACCCAATCTTTTATCAAGCTTGGCATTTTTTTTTCATATTCTTCGCACTCTTTCTTTTTGAAGTCCGCCAGAAATTCTTTGCCATATGTGTATTCAGAAGTTGTTGGGAGCTTATACATAGATTGGATATGCTCGGGCCTAAAAGTCCCGATCATGGCCTGTCGGTCATCTACGATAGTCCTGGAAGGCAGGTCGATGTGATCCAATGCCCATCGGATCATGTTGTAGTATGGGAGAAACCGAGATCTGGTTGCAACCAGGTGCGTTCCCGACTGAACAATTGTCTTGTACTTAGTGTTCATGTCGTCCTTCACAATATCAAGGTTATCGTCATCAGAGTCTCTATAGTTTACCATCTCGGATTGTAGAATGTCTGAAATAGACGACCAGGTGGGTGCTGAGCCACCCGTCCGAGGCGAAGTATCTGAGACGTTGTCCGGACCCTGTGCTACAACTTCGACATTTGCTTTTGCTGCTCTCCTTGGCGCCATAGCTGAAGCTTTCTTTTTTACTCTTCTGTAGTAGACCTGCGTATACATGCGGAAATGAGTTCTCTCGGAGAAAAGTGAGCTCTGTGCGCTTATGAAAAATGTTTAAAATAAACGAAACTCTCATATATATTTGAAAACTCTGTACCTTTTGAATAAGTCTGTCAAATCGCACATAAAACCAAATTAAATGCATAAATCCGATCTGATTTATTCATGGATTTACCCTAATTTCTCATTAATGTCATCAATATTGGGTGGCTTGACAGGTACTCGGGTTATGGAGAGCAAGTAAATACCTCGTGAAGTGTGAAAACCTTGAAGCGCGGGGCGTATTTCGTTTAATTTAAAATTACCAATCTTAACGACTTAAAAACTTTCTCATCTTTCGCTGCATCGTGAAATTCCTTTTCATATTTTGACCCTTTAACTCGCGAGACTGCGAGTGCCAATTTTAATGTAATCAGTGGTAATCATGATTTGGTGCATCCTTAATTACGTAATTAATTTACTCTCCATATCGCGACTCGGGAATTCGAGGACAGACTTTTGAGGAAATGATACGTCGAGTCGCGATATCACGATGTGGCGATAATTAAGGCTCTAATTAATAGAAGGAAAACTTAGATTAGGCGACTAATTAATCTTTCCATAATCATGTCGTGATTTCGTGAATCGGGGTTTTGGACACTTTAACTTCATGAAAGAAAGTATCGAATGGCGATGTATCGAGAGCCAACACTAACCATGGTTAGTTTTTTACCTTAGTTATCGACCAAGGTTATCGCAAAGGCTATCACGTTCTCGGCTATCGGGGCTGTAAGAAAAAAAACTTGGCCTCAATGAATGCCGAGGCACAAAATACCGACGATGTCTAAACAAGGGTTAAAGGTTTTACCATAGTCGATGCTTTGGGCAAAAAATTGAAAAACGAGTTCGCAGTTTCGCGACTCAGAACTTGCGAATTCAAAAATTAAAGTGTTCAA
Organism: Picea sitchensis; assembly: GCA_010110895.2. NCBI lineage: Eukaryota > Viridiplantae > Streptophyta > Pinopsida > Pinales > Pinaceae > Picea > Picea sitchensis. The sequence continues at coordinate 43,706 of SNQJ01S0019112.1, forward strand.
CTTGCGATATCCGACTTGCGATATTCGAAAACAAAAAGGCCAACATATTTGCACAAAATGGATCTTTTCTTTTGAAAGTGAAAAATCATTTCTATTCAGGCGACAAGATTTCAAAGTCTTATGATTTCGGAAGGAGAAGAAAAACAACTTTAGATCTCAAGTATCAAACGTTGAAAATTGCGCGAGGTGAAAAACAGGGGCGACTCCAACATGCCCTACATTTTTCTTTGCATGAGAAAGTTATTATAGATTGGGGCCACCTTATTTCGAGTGAAGTTTCATTCCAACAAGGTAATTTGAAACAGACTTGAAAATTATATATGATATCTTACCACATTTTATTTATCGCTTATTGTCATGTATTTGAAGACTTACTAAGGGGAAGGAATATGGGTTTAAAAATGGAACCAGATTATGCATGGAATTTAATCTTGTATAGACACAACTCAACACAACTTTTACCTTGTTCATAACAATTTCATTTCATAGTTCAAAAAAATAGTTTTCGGTCCTAGTACATCATATTTATCTCTTGAATCCTCCACCTTTCTTTCAAGGAAAGGAATTTTTGAAACTTTCAAGGAATTTCTATTATCAGGTTGTATGGGGGAGAGTAAAGGCCTTTTATTCTCCCATTTTGTGTATCAAATAATCTTTTTATTAAGGAAATATGCATACAATATAAAATCCAGGCCCAATTTTTCAACTAAAGGAGGATAAGGTAGTTCGTTCCCTTGCCATGGAAAATTGGGGAATTCATTATAAAACACTTGACCCCCCTCGATGAAATTGCAGGCCACCCTTACCATATTGGATTAAAGGAAGCTGCACTTGCTAAGTGTTTTGACTCAGATGACAAGTTCACTACACATATGCAGTTAATTGGACATTCTTCGTATTTAACCAAAATTGAACAATTTCAAGAAGAGAGTAGAGATAATTTGGATCTCCCATAAATTGCGGTAGATCGGGTTTTAGATTACATAGAAGAAATAATCAACACCAATTAGGGTTATTGAAAACATAATAGGGAAGTAAAAACAAAAACCCCTAGTTCACCAACAATTTCCTAGAATATTACCCCATCAAAGATAAAACATAGAAGTACTGGAATTGAAATAAGAAAAACACTAGTTGGAGGTTCAGGCGATGGTGGTGAAAAGGACCCAGCAAGAAAATATATTAAAAAATATGATATTGTAAATACCCCCTTTAAGAGAAAAATAAATACACAAATAATAGGTTTTAGCATACATGAAGTCCAAAAACACCATGAGGCATATACATTGAACAGTTTGTTGGACAATCTAAGTGGACTCCACAAATACTACTAGAAACAAGGGAAATTGTCGAATCCCTAATTACCCTGGAACCAAAAATATTTGAGGAAGAATCTGTTTCTTTTCACCGTGTGACCTTCAATCTTGAATCCAAAAAATTGTTATTGGAAAAAGTGAATACCAAAAAAAAAAATCATTAGAAAGGTGGAAATCGTCAATTGATTTTGATGTTGTTGCACCATCGAAAACCACACAATTCCACTATGCAACTGGAGAATATTTGAAGTAGTCTATTGACACTATGGAAAGAGAAAAAATAGAATTGAAACAAATGGTAAAATAATTAGAAGTGGACTTAACATGATGGCCATTATTTCCAGATCCCTTGAATACAATTGAGCCAACACTTGTGTTAATTTTTTTTCCAAAAAGAAATAGTAAATGTAAAGGATCATCAGGTTTATTACAATCAATAAGAAAGTATTTTGGATATGCAATACAAAAATAATCGATATAATTCAAGACATTTGGGACCTTGCTCAAATTTTTACCAGATTTTCATCAAGAATATAAAATTCCAAGGAATATATGCAGAAAGACTTGGAGAATGTTGAAGGATTTTTCATGAAATTTGTGAGTACATTCTCAACAAGATTTTCAAGCTTAAGAGAGGCTCACAAAAAAGAACAGACAATTCCCTAGACTTTCTAGATCAAACAAGTCAATGAATGTTAGTTGATAAGAATACAAATTTTGAAAGAAATGATAAACAAGGTAGATGCTTTAAAAGATTAAAAAAAGTGTTTTGTTGTTTAAAATGGTGGATCTTATAAAATAACTTGATGGTCCCAATTTAGTGATAGATACAATGAATTTACCGACACAATAGAGTATTGACAATTGTACACAAGAGCTTGGGTGAATATGGTATTGACAATTCTACACAAGAGAGGCAAATTATTCTAACAATATTGGCCAAGATAGGACCAGAATATGATGTATATGTCTCCAATTTCCATTCTAGAAGATGTCTTTTTGGCACAAATTGGAAAATGCCTACGATGGCTCAGCTCATTGATTCTCTCACACAAGAGTAGAAAAAACTCATATAGATGGGCCTTGTGAAAGTTCCCAAAGCACATGCACTCACCATGCATGATGGAAAAGGGTCATTCAATCAGAAATCGAAGAAGAAACAAAATGAACTATTACTTCCAGAGTCAAAGAAGGAGGGATATTCCAAACCCTTCAAGGATTCTTCAAGTTCCAAAGATTATTCAAATTCCAAAGGGAAGAATAAGAAGGGAAAGCAATTCACATATTGAAAAAAAACGAATCATGAAGAATCCACATGCATGAAGAAGCAAATCAATATTATGACACAAGTACTTCGAAAGAATAACCTTGGAGACTTCATTCCTAAAGGATCCAAGAAGAAGAAGGAAGAAGACCATGCACCTAATAAAGGTAATCATAATGCTCTAGTTGCAATTAATTCCTCATCTGATTCATTGATTATAGATTCTTGTACATAACATCATATGGTAACTAAAGAGGAAGTTTTTACTTCTTTAAGTTCATTCTCTCGACCTCTTATTATTATGGGGGATGATAATCCAATATCAGTTGCAGGAGAGGTAAGAGTGGAACTTCCTAATGGAATATTTGAGAATGTTTACATGTTCCAAATATTTCTATAAATCTTCTCTCAGTTTATCAGATCACTCAAATAGGTAAAAGGGTTGAATTTACATTAGATTCAGTTACTATAATTGACATGCATGCCAGTTCCATTATTGCCATTGGTGAGGTAGATCACAAATCAGAGTTGTATAAGTTCAGTAAGTTTACTAAATATGATTCATCTTTTCTACTTACACATGCTAATGATAGTAGTAGAGTATGCAATGAGAGATTTGGCAATTTAAAATTTAGGTACATGCAATGAATTTCTAAGTAAGTAATGGTCAAAGGCTTGCTAGACATTCAATTTTCTGAAAGGGTTTGTGAAGTATGCATTCTTGGCAAGCATCCTCAAGAGAAATTTGAAAAGGGGAAGGCAAGGAGAGCCTCATCTTCCTTGGAGCTTGTTCACATTGATCTCATGGGTCCATATCCACATCCGTCCATCAACTAAGCAAGGTATGTTCTTACATTTATTGATGATTACTCACGCTATACTTGGGTTTGTTTTCTCTGACAAAATTCTGAAGTTTTTGAGCATCTCAAAGACTTCAAAGCTCTAGTAGAGACACAAACTGGGAAGAAAATCAAGATCCTTTGTACACACAATGGGGGGGAGTATATCAACAAATATATTCAGAATATTTTTCATGAAGCTGGTATCCATTCACAGCAAAAAGTTCCATACACTCCACAATAGAATGGAGTTGTTGAAAGGAAGAATAGGTCTCTCAAGGAGATGACCAATTGCATGTTGCATGCAAGATCATTTCCTTTCAAGCTTTGGGCTAAGGCACTGAACTGTGTTTCTTACATAAAGAACATAGCACCTCAAAAATTTGTTGTGGATAGGAAACCCTCAGAGGCTTGGATAAGTGACAAACAAGATGTCAAAGACATTTGCATCTTTTGATCTAGAGCATGGGCCCAAATTCCTTCTAAAAAGAGGAAAGCCTTAGATCCACAGAGTGCACCTTGCATATTTGTGGGATATACATATGATGTGAAGGGGTATAGATTGATTGATACCTCTACAAACTGGCTCATCATTGAGCACACTTTTCAGTTTGAGGAAAGTCCTTTACATGCAGCTCCAGCAAAACATGTAGAGACTCTTGTGCTTCCATCAGTTACATAAATAAGAGATGATGATTCCACACACTAAGATGCTACATATTCAGACATAGATTCAAAATATTGTGTACATGTAGATGAGTAGGTAGTACAATCAAATAAGGAGACAACATCAGAGCTTGAAAAAATTCCCAAGTGGGAATAGTCCACACTTTAGGTAGCATACAACCTTGCATGGGATCCATTGGAATCGAGGATGACTCAATCTCAGCATGTGGAACCTTCTCATGTACTTTCAGCTTCTGAACCGTCGATGCCCTTGCATTTCTATATGGCTCATTCCTCTGATCCACATACCTACATTGAGGTTGTTGGAAATCCACTATGGGAAGTAGCCATGCAGGAGTTGCATGAATCTCTCCTAGAGAATCAGACTTGGGATCTAGTTCCACTTCCATCAGGAAAGACACTTGTCAGATGCAAATGGGTCTACAGGACCAAGAGAGAAGTAGATGGTCAGGTGAGTAGGTACACGGCTAGATTAGTTGCAAAAGGATTTCAACAAATTCATGGGATAGATTATGATGAGACCTTTTCTCTCGTAGAAACGATGGACTCCATTCACTTGTCTCTAGCCATTGCAATAGCCAAAGGATGGGAAGTTCACTAGATGGATGTGAAGAATTATTTTCTTCATGGTGACCTTTAGGAGGATATCCACATGGAGCAGCCACATGGGTTCATTCATAACTCATCTTTAGTATGCAGAATAAAGAAGTCTCTCTATGGCCTCAAGAAGGAACCTAGAGCATGGTATGCAAAGCTGGATTCTTACTTGCTTTCACATGATTTTGTTAGATGTAAATCTGAGTCCCATTTTTACATGTTGAGGACTATTGACTCTGTGATGATATTAGTACTCTATGTTGATGATATTTTGATCACTGGTATATCTTCTTCAACCATTTCTTTTGTCAAAGATATTTTGCATCACATGTTCTCTATGATGGACATGGGTCCACTACAATTCTTTCTTGGTCTTGAGATCAGTTATGATTCTTTCAGCATCAAAATTTCTAAGGCTAAGTATGTCAGGAATCTTTTGGATAGATTCCACATGACAAGTTGTAAGTCTATAACTACACCCTTCTTATCTGGGATCAGACTTGAGGATGGCGGGGATACACCATTAGCAGATGTAACATCCCTCTCTGGCACACTGAGCGAACTTATTCTTTGAGGATGCTTGCTTGCAAGTGATCCAGATTATTATGATATTAAAACTTTTGTCTTTGATTATGATGCATCATGGGTAGATGACATGTTGTTTTACTACACTGACATAGACAGGTGCTATTGACTCCGTTTTTCTATGTGTGTAGGGTATAAACCTTGAGGATGCAGAGGCATCGATGGAACCCCTTGGACTCCAGATTGAGTCAGGGAGTGTACTATTTGGGTTTGATTGATTTACTATGATATTAGTACATTTGAGATGATGATATGATGTGGACCTGTTTTGACATGATTTGTTGATGATGCAGGCTAATGATAGCTTGCCGACCAGTCTCACATATGGAGTAAAGGGGTCACACATAACTACCACAGAGGTTGAGAGAGAGGTGTGGATAACAGCCCTACCACAGCCTACTAGCACTCCAACCATGGCTCGAACTATAGGTTAATGATTACCTAATTCGAGAGGACCCACGATGCCGCGAGGGTAGACTATGACAGTCACTCGCAATGATTCTAAGGGGCATGCAATAAGGTGGGGGCCTTATTCCTTAGAATCCCTTAGTCTCCCACAAGTTCACTTGGTGGAGTGTTGACTCTAGGGGTTATTGATGTCTACCAATTAGTCAAGAAGCGAGTGGCACCCTTGGAGCATGTACTGCATCCTAAAGGGCATGTCGCACAAGGAAACAAAAGAGGTGAGTGGCACCCTTGGACCACATAGTGCATCCTGAAGGGAACGTCATGCAAAGGAAACAAAAGAGGCGAGTGGAACCCTTGGAGCATGTAGTGCATCCTGAAGGGCACATCGTGTTGATGATGATAAAGGAGCAAACCTAGATGGCCCTAATAAAATTAACACATTATGAATTTTTAAAACGTGTCCCCTAATTAAATGTTGCCTGGTACAAAATCTAAGTTCTAAGTCTAAACTTCACTAGGGGTAAAATTCTGTCTACCCTTAAGAAAATATCTATATAAAAATAAAGGAATAAAAATTTAAAATAAAAACCACTTGAGTAATGATTTTTGTCTTCATAATTTTTTGGGTAAAACGAAGAGAGTAAGAATTTAAATAAAATCCGTGGATAAAATGTAAATAAGAAATTAATTATTTTAAGTTTGATAGTTTAAAAATATACTAAATAAATAGTAAAAGGGAAAAGAGATTAAATTGCACAACTGTAGTTTTTAAAAAAAAAGGGGGACAGGAGGAAATCATAAAAAAAAAGAAAATTTGCACATGTTATAAGAGGTTTGTCGTCGTAACGGGGAGGATCGTTACATATGGTATCAGAGCGGGTTGAATCCATGACTTGGGATCATTGTTGCTAATCGAGTTGATTGTGTGCATGTAGGTAATCATGGTTATAGGACATCGTGGAGGTAGACGACAGGGTGCTAGGGGAGGAGGCATGACGCCTCCAGTAGCATTCACATCTGAGGGTTATAACCCCGAGGGAGACGAGCAGGTTCTCGGATAGGAGCAGATAACAGTGGGTGATGTAGTCGGGATGATGAGATCTTTTCAGCGCATGTCTAAGGCACTGATCAGCCATTTGGACAAAGATGAGGATAGGGCATCGGCACCCACTGAGGTTCCACTGCATGCTCTGGTTGATACATGTAGCACTCACCATGAACTCAAGAAGGTCAAATTTCCCAAGTTCTTTGGTGCCCCAGACGACACAGCATCCAAGGCATGGTTGGAGAACATGGCGATGTGCTTCACACTTCACGATTATACCTCCAACATGAAGGTCCACATGGTGGTATTTCAACTGAAGGGGAGAGATCTTCTATGGTGGAAGACACTCCTACCGCAGCTAAACATGGCCATCGAAGACGTGTCGTGGGAACTGTTCGAGGAATGGTTTTGAGAGAGGTACCTTTCAGATGAATTCCATGAGCGTCAGCTCAATGAGTTCAAGAGCTTATGATAGGGAGGTCATACGGTGCCCGAGTACGAGGCACATTTTATGGAGCTGCTTTGGTATGCTCCACACCTTAACACTGAGAAACTTAAGGTCAACAAGTTCGTATTCAGCCTTAATGGAAGCCTACGTACAAAGGTTAGGATTTTGATGCCTCAAACCTTGCATGATGTCATCTAGAAGGCTCTCATAGTAGAGGAGGATCTTATCAGTGGGGTTTAGACCAAGACTCCAGTGAGACCAGCAAGGCAAGTTCCATCGGGAACACAACAGCACCAGACACCAGCGAGACATACACCGAGATATCGTGGATTCTAGAGGGGATCCACTTTCACTACACCCCGACGACCGACGCCTTAGCAGCGGACACCTTACCGGGGACCACAGCATCAGGAACAACATCACCCACAACAAAAGTAGTTTAGGTCTATTCAGTAGAACAGACCAGGGTTCCAAGCCGGTGGGCCATCATCTTCTACTTCGGGTACCAGGACTACTGGGCCGAAGAAGGGGTGTTGGACATGTGGGGAGCCACACTACCAGTGTGACTGTCCTGTGGAGAGGACCCAAGCATCCAGACCAGCAGGACCCACTACCACAGAAGATATGGGAAAGGCCCATCAGATTCATGCAGCAGTGAATAACTGCGAGGCAGAGCAGCAGTCCACTGTGCTTGAGATAACTGGTACCGTCGTTGACTAGACTCTTAGTATTTTGATAGTTCTCGGTGCTATCGATAGTTTCATTTTTGGTGCAGCACTAAAAAGGATTAAGGTAAGGGAAGTCAAATAGGATGAGTTTAGATTCATAGAGATGGCTTCTAGATCCGAACAAAAGGTTGGAGGAAAGGTTACGAGCTGTGCCCTTAACCTGAGAGAGTTTGTCACAAGGCCCAACTTGTACATCACGATCTTAGGATCTTATGATGTCATGATTGGTATGGATTGGTTGGAATCGCATGAGGCAATACTCAACTGTAAGTCAAAACGATTGAGCTTGGTCGATGACGAGGGACAAAAACATGTGATTATAGGTCGGAACTAGCGATTTTCCCTAAGGTTCATCTCTTCCTTACAACTACGGAAGAGTGTGCAGAAAGGGTGCAAGATTTATGCGATCCTTGCGTTGAATGATAAGGGAGTAGCGGAAGGTATAGAACACCTTCCGGTGGTGAAGGAGTTTGTGGATGTACTTTCAGAGGAGTTACCTGGGATGCTACGAGAGAGGGAATTGGAGTTTACCATAGACCTGAAACTGGGGACCGAACTGATAGAAAGAACGCCTTATTGGATGTCAACCCTAAATTTACAAGAGTTGAAAATGCAAGTGAAGGAGTTGTTGGACCTGGGACCGATACGTCTTAGTGTGTCACCGTGGGGTGCACCGGTTATTTTCATATGAAATAAGGACGGATCATGGAGGCTTTGCATTGACTACCATCAACTGAACAAGGCCACGATCAAGAATCAGTATCCCTTTCCGAGAATTGATGATCTGTTCGATCAAATGAAGGGTGCGACGGTGTTATCCAAGATTGATTTGCAATTAGGGTATCACCAGTTGTGGATCAAGGAGGATGACGTCCCTAAGACAACCTTTAAGACGAGGTTTGGACATTACGAGTTTATTGTTTTTCTATTTGGACTGATAAACACCCCAGGGGTATTTATGAGTTTGATGAATGGGGTGTTTCACGAATACTTGGACATGTTCATCCAAGTATTCATTGGCTATATATTGATTTACTCTCGAACAATGGAGGAGCATGACGAGCACTTGTGCTTTGTACTACAGTGTCTGCGAGAGCACAAATTGTATGGGAAGTTGTCCAAATGCTCTTTTTATCAATTGAGGATTCACTACTTAGGGCATGTCATCTTCGACGAATGCATCGTCATGGATCCAACCAAGGTCGATGCTATTATGGAATGGCCTGCGCTGACGAATGTCTCGAAAGTGCATAGCTTTGTGGGTTTAGCAAGATACTATCGACGATTTGTTGAGGGATTTTCGAAAATAGCAAATCCAATCATGGAATTGCAGAAGAAAAACAAGAAGTTTGTTTGGACCGAGAAATGCACGGAAGCATTTCGGAGGCTTAAGGTGTTGTTGACAACAACATCGATACTAAAGGTCCCTTACATGGACATGGAATTCTTGGTATGCATAGAAACATCCAAGGAAGGCTTAGGCAGAGTCTTGATGCAAGATAGACGAGTGATTGCTTACATTTCGAGGAAACTGAAAAGGCATGAGGAGAACTATGCAACGCACTATTTTGAGTTATTAGCCATCGTTTATGCCTTGAAGGCTTGGAGACACTACCTTGTTGGACAAAAATTTGAACTAAAGAATGATCATTGTGGACTACAACACATTTTTATGCAAACCGACCTAAACATGCGACAATGGCATTGGTCGGAATTTCTTAGCGAGTATGACTTTGAGATTACTTACATAAAGGGAACAATGAACCAAGTGGAGGATGCTTTGAGTCAGAGGCCATGCATCTTTTTGGTATTTCCTCTTTAGATGAATCCACGTGAAAAGATTCTAACTTTACAGAGTTACGATGACTGGTACAAAGAGGTCGAGGGTTTTATCATACAAAACACAATGATGGTACCACAATATGAGGGATTTTCATTTGATAGTGATGGGTTGTTGAGGTTTAAAATTCAGATTTATGTACCGCCAAATGACGAGTTGAGGAAGTTGATCCTGAGCGAGGCTCATAGAGAAGTTTAGATGGCTCACCCAGGAGTCACGAAGATGAGGGTAGACCTTAAACCCTTATTCTTCTAGAAGGGAATGAAGGCCGACATAGTCAACTATGTGGCCAGATGTCTAGAATGTCAGTAGGTAAAGGATGAACATAGACACCGAGCAGGATTACTACAACCACATGCCATTTCAGAATCAAAATGGGAAGTTATTTCGATGGATTTTATTGTTGGATTGCCACTGACATCAAGGAGACATGACTCGATTTTTGTAGTAGTAGACATTCTGGCGAAGAGTGCTCCTATGTGTACGACATATCAGGCACCTGACATTGCTAGAGTTTTCATTAGTGATATTGTGAGGCTGCATGGCGTGCCTAAGAGGATTATATCTGATCGATTTTTCAAGAGTTTTCAAGAGGCCTTGGGAACCCAACTTAACTTTAGTACTATGTATCATCCGGAGACTGACAGATAGACCGAACGAAAGAACCAAACCTTGGAGGACATGTTGTGCATGTATGTGATGGACCAACAAAAGCGTTGAGAAGAATTCTTGCCTCTAGTAGAGTTCACTTACAACAACAGTTACCAAAGCACCATTAAAATGGCACTTTTTGAGTTTCTTTACGGGTGACCATGTTGGACACCCTTGAGTTGGGATCGGCTTGAGGATAGGGTCCTGGTGGGACCAGAAGCGATCCAAGAAATGGAAGAGCAAATGAAAACAATAAGACAAAGGATTAAAGAAGCACTTGATCAACAGAAGAGTTATGCCAATGTGCACTAAGTCAACTGTAGTTACGAGGTCGACGAACAAGTCTTCTTCTGGGTTAAACCGCATGAGAGTTCGATCAAGTTTGGAAAGTGAGATAAACTCTCTCCTAGATTCATGGGACCTTTCGAGATTGTGGAGAGAAAGGGGCCTGTGGCCTATCAACTAGCCTTGCCTGATTCTTTGAGGCATATGCATGATGTTTTTCCTGTTTCTGTTTTGAGACATTATATGAGTGATCCTACACATGTTATTGACATGAGTTCCTTGCAGGCATCGGATGAGGGAGCGCTCACGACTGGGCCAGTCCACATATTAGATCACCATGTTCGATAGTTACGACATCGAATGGTAGATCAGGTCAAGGTACAGTGGGACAATTATAGTCCGCACTTGGTGACCTGGGAGGACGCATATGATATACGCTAGCAGTTTCCATTTTTGTTTGATAGATAGACATATGATACTATGATACACTTATTTTGGCATTTATACTATGAAACTTTAGGACAAAGTTTATACCAAGAGGGGGTGTATGTAACATCCCTCTCTACCACATTGAGCGAACTTATTCTTTGAAGACGCTTGCTCGCAGGTGATACAGATTATTATGATATTAAAACATTTGTCTTTGATTATGATGCGTCATGGGTAGATGACATGTTGTTTTACTACATTGACATAGACAGTTGATATTGACTCAATTTTTCTGAGTGTGCAGGGTTTTGGACCTTGAGGATGCAGAGGCACCGATGGAACACCTTCGACTCTGGATTGAGTCAGGGAGTGTGCTATTTGGGTTTGATTGATTTACTGTGATATTAGTACATTTGAGATGATGATATGATGTGGACCTGTTCTGACATGATTTGTTGATGATGCAGGCTGACGATATCTTGCTGACCAGACTCACATATGGAGTAAAGGAGTCACGCATGAATACCTGAGAGGTTAAGGGAGAGGTGTGGACAACGACCCTACCACAACCTACTAGCACTCCCATCATGGCTCGAACTGTAGGTTAAAAATTACCTAGTTTGAGAGGACCCACGATGCCATCAGGGCAGACTGCGAGAGTTTCTCGTGATGATTCTAAGGGGCACGCAATAAGGCAGGGGCCTTATTGCTTAGAAGCCCTTAGTCTCCAACAAGTTCACCTCGCGGAGTGTTGACTCCAGGGGTTATTGATGTTTACCATTCATTCAAGAAGCTAGTGGCACCCTTGGAGCATGTAGTGCATCCTAA
>SNQJ01S0019112.1:77622-87999 GCA_010110895.2 Picea sitchensis
CAAGGGGGTTCTACCGATGCCTCTGCATCCTCAAGGTCAAAAACCCTGCACACTCAATGAAACTGAGTCAATAGCACCTGTCTACATCAAATAGTAACACATCATGTCATCTGTCAATGGCATCATAATCAAGTATAAATGGTCTAACATCATAAAATTCTAGATCACTTGCAAGCAAGTGTCCTCAATAATAAGTTTTCTCAGTGCGCCAGAGCGAGATGTCACACGAAGTATCCAGGAAAGACATTGTAGAGACAATATTAAACCCTTGACAGAGATAGAGTTACGAGATTTACTCAGACAGGTTTTGGTTTTAAGAGGTTAAATACCCATTTAATACCTACAGAGAAATGATTGATTTCTTTAAAGTGAAATGAGGTTTTCAACCTTTCTATAAAAATAGACAGAGTTCAGATATGAATGAGCCACACAAGGAATTAAACTTTCAAGACTGTAATTTTTTTTTATAAATGCAACAAGCTTCGAGGGTTACGACCCAGTCCTGGAATGGTAAGAATAACATCATAACTGTATTCCAGTAATGACTTTCATCCAGGGTATGCACTTTTTCAAAGTCTCAAGTTTGACATCTATGTTGCGAAGAGTCTCTCTTTTACCAAAACTACCCAGACAAGGACCTACATGATGTAACGATCCCTGTTTAAACTTAAAGCCAAAAATGATTAAAAAAAAAAGAGAAACTTAAAGGACTATTTATTGCAAACATTTCGCAGGGAATTCCGGCCACGGGTTTTGACTGGAGTGAAACTAGAAGGGCAGGAGCATAAATATTTATTGTTTAACAGATGAGGAACACAGTAACCCTATCCCTTAGAACTCAAACCTGAGTTACTGAAAACTTAAAGGAATAAACAATACATGTAACATAAACTGTTATTACAGTGGGAGTTATATCCCTGGAAGAAAACCTAGAAAAATGCCTACAGGGTCACATAACAGGATGTGGTTTAAACCTTAAACCAAAATAAAAGTCTATCAAAATAAAGGTGACACAAAATGCATTGCACCATAGAAATCTTCTTTAAAAATTACAGAGCCTATAGATGACTTACCGGTTGTTTTGGAGAACCCTGCCAACACATTGTTTCCTCCTTCCTTACTAGGGCCAAACACCACCAAAGAAACCGGTCACAAGGGTAGCACATTGAGTAGGAAAAGTTAAAATGGGAGCAAAGGATCAACTACGAGGAGTGTAATGGGACCTCGAGTTGCTCGTTCGTGGGTAAGAGTGACTCGTATTCCCCCCCACACCTCTGGCATGTGATTTTGATTAAAGTGGAGAATGCACATTGGGTGGTTTCCTATAGTGTCAGGTCACAGGGTACTGGGTAGGTATTACTCCATTAATGGACCTACCATAACTTGAATTCCGATATGCCTTAACTACCGAGGCTCAGGTTTGACTTGGTATCCACCTCATTATGAATTTAAGAACCACTTTATCATTGAGTCATGTGTGTATAATCCTAGTTCGGTGGACATAGTTAGTATATGTGTAGGGTTTTAACTTTGTTTCTAATAGTTGCATCATATGTATTGTGTTATAATATAGTTTTGTTACACTAGTATAGTGTTGGAATTACATGGGTATGTTTGTAACCCTAGTTCGCATACTATGGATGTTGACATTCATGTCTCCTAGCTTATAGTAATGAAAAAAATGGTATTGTTTTAATACTTGAGATTAATAACATACTTTATAATAATACATGCATGAGCCACTCCACCAACACACTATGGATTTGTTTAGTAGAGTATAACAGTAAGTTATATGTTGTTTTTAACTTTCCTTCATATTTTAGGATGGATATTTCAGTAGAGTAAAAACATATGTGCACACAAGAGTGGAATAATATTTATAAGAAAATATCTTCATGCGTCATGAGCAATTTTGTTGTTAATTGAATTCAGTTTCCCCATCGATTTTTTTATTTATTTTAGTGAAATTTTGGGTACATTACATATGGTATCAAAGTTGTTGGTTACAAAACTTAGTCCTAAGTAAAACACCAGAAAGTTATATTGTTGAAGGAAAAATCTAACAAATAATATTTACCGTTACAAACACACACACACACACACACACACACATATATATATTTGTAAAAGTGTCATCACAGAATGGAGAAGGAGACATAGCTGATAGAAACCAGAATCAAGAGCTCCCTAGAGATACAAAACATCACAGTGAGGGAAGTTCAGCCACCCATGTATTGGAAATGATGAGGAATCTTATTGTGGAATAGCAGGTGTTTAAAGATGATAATGAAAAGTTAAAGAAAGGTCAATAAGATCAGCCATAAATAAATGAAATGTTGTTACATAATATAAAACAAAGAAGATTCCAAGAAACACTGATATGGAAGAAGAAGTCAGTAAAAAGTACTCAAAGAATTCTAGTCACAAAACATAAGGAGAATACAACTCTTCTGAGGACACTCACATGATAAAAAACAAGGCATCTAAAGGAAGGAAGAGGAAACAAATGGATCACTTGTAAGGTGAATTAAAAAAAATAAAACCCTCCACCTTTGATGGAGAATCAAAGACTGTTGAGGAAGTTGAAGCATGGTTGTTAGACATAAAGTAATACTTCCATATTTATAATTATTCTAGTAATATGAAAGTTACAATGACCATTTATAATTTAAAGGGAAAAGTGAGTATCTAGTGGAAAGACCTAAAACTAGTGAAGGGATTGAAAGAAAAACGAATGGAATGGTCATAATTCAAAAAGTATTTCAAGAAGCAGTACTTATCAGAAAGTTAATATGAAAGAAAGACTAAGGAATTCTTTGAACTATGAATAGGAAAAATGGCTATGGATGATCTGAATAATAAATTCCTAGAGCTGTAGAGGTTTTTGCATTATATCAAAGCAAATAAGGTAAAAATACAAAGGTTCTTAAGCTTTCTACCACACTCATATAAGGACAAAATTGAATTTGATAATCCTAAGTCCTTAAATGAGGTGTTTAGAAAGGCTAGAATGTTATATGAACAATATAAATAGAGATCTGAAATTCGCAAGGCATGGAAAGATAAGAAATGGGATAAAATGAATTAGCATAAGAAAGGTTTCCAACGAGCTCCTTTTCGTAACATGACAAAAGGATTTCAAAAGAAGGACCATCACTACAACACACAACATAATCAAGGGGGAAATAAACCAGTTAATTTGGGATTCAAGAAGGTTGGGGATAGACCTAGAAAATCCATTGAAATGTTGGGAGTGTGGAGAACCCCACTTGCGGAGAAATTATCCATGCTTAAATCCATAAACAAGGACTTCATTCCACAATATTCAAGAGAATTCAACATTTGGACATATTGGCAGAAGCGTGCATAAGATCAATGAAACTTTGGATGGAAGAAAAATAGATCATCAATCCACTATTGTGGAAGTTGAAGGTAAAATTCATTAGAACAATGTTTCTATACTAATTGACCTAGGAGCTAGTCTGAGTTATATTGCTCGGACTTTAGTAGAATTAAACAAGTTAAAGAAGGTAAAACATGCTAAATCTTGGTTAGTACAACTAGCAATGGGGACCAAAAGGAAGGTAACAACATTTATTTATGATTGTGAACTCAGTATAAATGTTCAGAGTAAAAAGTTAAATCTGAACATATTACCTTTAGTGTCTTATGATATAATTGTTGAAATGACTAGTTAGAAAAATATACAGTGATATTAATTTTTTTATGAAAAGTCATTCATGTACAAGGATGAAAATAATAAATCTAGAACAATACAAGGAATCATGAAACCAGTTTCTATTAGGAAAATATCAACAATGCAATTCAAGAAATGTATTAATAAGGGTTGCAAGGTATATGTTATTCAAGTAAATAATCTCTCAGAAAAAGAAAGAAAACCAACTTAGGAAGACTTTTCATTTCTACATGGGTTCAGAGATGTATTCGTAAAAGAAATAATAAAACTACCTCCAAGGAGAGAGATATATTTCTCTATCAATCTACTACCTAGATCTGCCCCAGTATCCAAGGCACCTTATAGAATGAGTGTACCCAAGATAACATAACTAAAAATTCAGTCATGAAATGTTAGATAAAGAGTATATCAGACCAAGTGTTTCATCTTGGGGAGCACCAATTTTGTTTATTAAAAAAAAAAATGGAACACTAAGACTATGTATTGATTATCATCAAATGAATAAAATGACAATGCAAAATAAATACCCTTTACCTAAATCAACAATCTCTTTAACCAGATTGGAGGAGAAAAAATATTATCTAAGCTAGATTTGAGGTCTGGT
This sequence comes from Picea sitchensis, assembly GCA_010110895.2. Lineage (NCBI taxonomy): Eukaryota > Viridiplantae > Streptophyta > Pinopsida > Pinales > Pinaceae > Picea > Picea sitchensis. Next base: position 81,924 of record SNQJ01S0019112.1, read on the forward strand.
TACCACCAAGTAAGGATAAAGGATGAAGACGTAAACAAAACAACATTTAGAACACATTATGGACACTATAAATTTGTAGTGATCTTGTTTGGTCTCACTACTGCACCAAAAACATTTATGTGCTTGATGAATAGTATATTCAGCCAGTGTCACGATAACTTTGTGTTGATTTTTATCGATGATATTTTAATTTATTCAAAAACTGAAGAAGAACATGAACAACAATTGAAAATAGTATTATAGAATCTAATAGAACATAAGTTGTATGTTAAGTTTGATAAATGCAATTTCTACCAAAGAAAGATACAATATTTAGGGCATGTAATATCAGAAGATGGTATCGCAATAGATCCAAAAAATATTAAAGCCATTATGGAATGTCCTATCCCTAAAGACGTAGCAGACATAAGGTCATTCATGGGGATTACTGGATATTACTGGAGGTTCATAGAAGGGTTTTCCATAATTTCCTATCTGATTACATCACTATAGAAAAAGGGAATAAAATTCAATTGGTCTAAAAAATGCCAACACAATTTTGATAAACTAAAAGGATTGTTAACTACAACACCAATCCTAAAAGTAGTATATCCAGATAAAGACTTTATGGTTTGTGTGGATGCAAGTAAAGAGGGATTAAGAGGAGTTATAACATAATATGAACACGCCATCTATTATGAGTCATATAAATTGAAGGAACATGAACGAAACTATGTAACTCATGATCTAGAGTTAGCAATTGTGATTCATGCATTAAAAATGTGGCAGCATTATTTACTGTGAAGAAAATTTATGTTACTAACCGATAAAAGTGCTGTAAAACACCTGTTCAGTCAACAATATCTCAATGCAAGATAAGTGAGATGGATGGCCTTTTTAAGTGAGTTCGATTTTGAAGTATGAAACATCAAGGGTAAATAAAATAAAGTTGTGAATGCATTAATTCGAAGGACTGATGGGATTTATGAAGTAATTATCAACAAGATATAAAATGATATTGAGAATAGGATAAAATGTGCAAGAAGAAATGATGAAAAGTACAACAAAATAAGAAAACAATTGCAAGGAAATGCAAAAAATCTACACCAAACAGATCTGAGCATAGATAAAAATGGAATATTCAGTTTCAAAGACAGGTCATATGTACCTAACTCTATTGAATTAAATATGATAATTATTGATGAGTTGCACAAAAATCCATATTTTGGTCATCCAGGATACCAAAAAATGATAACAACCTTAAGGAAACAGTTTTATTGGCCTAACACTCAAAATGAAACAACTAAATACTTGTCTAAATGTTTAGATTGTCAATAGGTAAAGGCTAAGCATCAACATCTGGCAAGTCTGTTACAACCTCTTCCTATACTCGAATGGAAATGAGAAATTATTTCAATGGACCTCATCACAGGTTTTCCTAAGAATCAAAGAAAAGATGACTCAATTATGGTAGTGATTGATAAACTAAGTAAATCTGCACATTTTATACCTGTGAATTCTAATTACAATGCGATTAATATCACTGAATTTTTTATAAAAGAAAATTTTAGATTTCATGGGGTTACTAAGATTGTGATTTCAGATAGAGATGTCAAATTTACATCCAATTTTTGGAAATAATTGTTTGCAAGTTTGGGTACTAATTTGAATTTCATCATAAGTTACCATCCACAAACAGATGGGAAAACATAACAAACAAACCAAATTATCGAAGACATGTTACGAGTGTATGTAAGAAAAAAACCAACTAAGTGGGGAGAATATCTTCACTTAGTTGAGTTTGCATACAATAATGGGTATCAAACATAAGGTAAGATGAGTCCCTTCGAAGTGTTATAAGGAAGGAAATGCATAATCCCAATTAATTGGGATAATTCGGTTTACGGGATTATGGTTGGACCAAAAATTCTCCAAGAAATGGAGAAAATGGTAAAAAGGGTACATCAAAACTTGAAAGAGACACAAGATTGACAGAAACAATATGCAGATCTAAAATGGAGACACCATGAATTCAAAATTGGGGAACATGTATATCTAAAAGTCAATGTAAGAAGAATCTCCCTAAAGCTAGGAAATTGTTCCAAATTGGTGCCAAGATTTTGTGTCCCTTTCAAGATCTTAACTCAAATTTGAACAATGGCGTATCAACTAGAACTTCCTGCAAATTTAAAATTTCATAATGTTTTTCATGTTTCAGTATTGAAAAGATATATTCATGATCCAACTCACAACATTGATTGGAGCATGGTGCAGGTGCATCCAGAAGGATAGTTCCAAGAGAAACCTCTATGCATTATGGATAGGAAAGAAACATTACTTCATAATAGAGCCATCACCCGGGTAAAGGTGAAATGGAATCACTTGGGTCTTGACGAGGCCACTTGGGAATTGGAATAAGATATGCAGTAATTTTATCTAATTCTATTCCAAGAGATGATTGGACACTAAGGACATTGCTATACTTAAGGAGGAGGGGATGTGATATCCTCAAATTATTAGAAAATAAATAATTTCAAGTTGAATTTTAAAATTTCCATTTATGGAAATTCAAATTTGGAATTATGGAAGGTGTAATTACTATTTTATGATTGTTGGACAAAGGTTTGACTTTCCCAACTTTCCTCTTTTGATGGACAATGTATGAGACACATTTTTTAATAAATCAAATGTTGGAAGAAAAATGGAAGAGGTAGGTTAAAAATAGCTAACTAAGACTCCATGAGTGGGGAACACTTTTGAGTTAAATCAGAGCTGATTTTTACCAGTTTTAGAAGTTGAGTTATGTCACTAGTATCCCCTAAAAATTAGGGATTTATGAAGCTGTGATTTTCCCAAGGAGGGAAAGGAAATAGAAATTCCTAGGCATAACATAAATACAACATATGTGGGAGGGATTAAACTGCTGAGTATGTTGGGGAAAGAGAATTGTTTTGTTGTTAGAAGAACATATGGTGTTAGGAAAAATATTTTTGAAGTGTTGAAAGTGAAAATGGCTAAGGAGTGTTACTTCGTTTTCCCTTATGGAGTCATGGTCAGGTTAGGGGGTGATCGGGACAAGTGATCATGGTTGTTATGTTTCTACGGTTGGGAGGAACGTGGTTGTACCATTTGTTTTCCCAACGTCAATATTTAGATATCTATCTTAGCTATGTATTTTCCTTTTGATGTTATATGGTTGATGTTATATGGTCAATGTTATATAATGGATGTTTTATATTTATATGTATATAAGTCATAATCTATTTAATTGGATTGTATAGTCATGATAGATTCGTGGCTTGCCACTATTTATAAATATGTGTTAGTGTTGTTTTTTGAAGTTCCATGGTTTAATATATGTGTGTGTGTGTGTGTGTGTGTGTGTGTGTGTGTGTGTGTTCCTATTGACCATAATAGAATTATTCCATTTATTATTGTTCAAACACTCTTTAAAATCAAACTACTTCAGAAATAAACAAGTTAAATAGACTATATTGAAGCTCCTACTATCATGTTGAGTATAGGTAGAAAAGAATAAAAGTCCCATAATACATGTTTTTATCTATTAACACATAAAGATATATTTTACAGTAGATCTTAGAATGATATGAAAAAATAAAATTATTACATTCAACAGGTTGCTAACCAAAAATAATACAACTTGAATTTCCATAGACCCAAGAACTCCATAACTAGTTTAAGCAAAATTTTAAAAGAGTCTACATCAGATTGTATGCAACAGAAGTGAATGCACACATGGAATGGTGGAAGAAAAACCATGGAACCTGAATACATTTTTTTGGTTGGATGCCTCTTCTCCAAGTTGTACTAATGTTTTCAACCTATAAGGGAGTAAGATGAAGGTGTTATTATCAATACTAGTTTTCAATTCATAAAAAGAATGAGATAATAAAACAAGTTGAAGGCGTAGCCTATTTTGGGTCCAGATTGGACATTGGATGATCTTCGTATTCCCTCGCGAAGTAGTTGATCCATGTCTCAGGAGGAGGAGGGGGTTCATAACCATCTGATGGGTTCCCTCGCAAGAAAAAGGGACCCATCATCACAATTATATCCATGCATAAATTTTCACTTGTGATCAAAGAGAAGAAACTTGTAAATGAATAATTTAACAGAGAGGTAGAGACAACAAGATTATTATTCCATAAGCTAAGATGATATAAGAACATCATCAGAATAATCGTTATTACAAAAAAATCATCAAAATAATTACTTAGAAGTAATTACCAAACGCTTTACAGGGGACCAAATGACAGAATGAATTTTATTGAAATGAAAATGAGAACTAAATACAGAGTTAACAAATAAAAGAGAGTTACCTTTACTTACCATAATACACAGATGAAATTCCAACAGAGATAATAATTTTAGTAATAAATTTGAAATCGAGAAGTATTTACAGAGACAAAAAAGATGTGATCTGGTTACATTTAATCATGGTAAGAACCTAGTTAGTTGGTTAAAGTTTATTAATGAAAGAACATTCTCAAACCCATTGAAAAACCCTTTCATCGTGCATTCAAAAGGAGATGTTGCAAAGGAATGTGGGGAATTTACAATAAGTAATACCAAGACGACCCTTTAATACAGTACATTCAAATTTAAGTTTTTGTTTCAAGAAAATGTCTATGGAAGAAATCCTTAAATTATCTAGACGAAAGTTTAATTTTAGTGGACGGAATAGAAAGTGAATATTGTTTCCGAGATATCCATAATTATTTAACAGAGAAAGATCATCAATAAATACATATGAAATTCAAAAGATGAAGTATCCAAGAAAGACATTGCAGAGACAATATTAAACACTTGATGGAGACAAAGTTATGATTTTTACTCAAAAAGGTTCTGGATTTAAGAGGTTAAATATCCATTGGATACCTACAGAGAAATGATTGATTTATTTAATGTTAGATGAGGTTTTTAAAACTTTCTATACAAATAGACAGAGTTCGAATATTAATTAACCACATAAGAAATTAAACCGTTAATACTGTAACACATTTTTATAAATATAACAATCTTTGAGGGTTACGGCCAAGTCCTAGAATGGAAAGAATAACACCATAACTATATTCGAGTAATGACTTTTATCTAAGGTCTACACTTTTACAAAGTCTCAAGGATGATGGTTATGTTGTGAAACATGTCACTCTTACCAAAACTACCCAAACAAGGACCCATAGGGTGCAACGATCCCTATTTAAACTTATAACCAAAAACAATTAAAAAAAACGACAAACTTAAAGGATTCTTTATTACAAATGTTTCACAGGGAATCTTGACCACGGGTTTTGACTGGAGAGAAACCAGAAGGGTACGAGCATAAATATTTGTAGTTTAAGAGAGGATAAAAAAAATAACCCTATCCCTTCAAACATAAACCCGAGTTAATGAAAACTTAAAGGAATAAACAATACATGCAAAAAAAATTGTTATTACAGTGGGAGTTATATCCCTGGAAGATGTTGGATTACTGAGAGGGGGGGTGAATCAATAATAGAGAAATTTAATCCTTTTCAACCATATAATCCAAGTGTTATATCAATGAAGCATTATCATCCAATAACTGTAGAGTAAATAAGCAATGAACAAATGAAAAAATATACACATACACAGTACACTAGTGTTTTACATTGAAACCCAAATCGGGAGAAAACCACATAATTCTTTTTCTTATATGTCTTGAAGAATTACATTCATTGGAAGAACAAACTTCCTTTGTTTTCCAGCTGCAACTAAAAGGAGGATCTAACCCCCTAGTTTCTCAGGATAAAACCTAAGGGAATATCCAACTCCCCAATTCTTTGGCTACAACCAAAAGGAGGCTACAACCCCCTATGTTCTTCGGCCACAACCGGAAGGTGGCTACAACCACCTATCCTTGCCTCGTCCTGCCACCCTGAAGTAGAAGTAGAATGATGGAACCACTATCAACATGTCACTGTGAGATATACCACTATAAACATGTACCAATAAATCTGAACCATGCATCAACCATGCATCAACCTGTACCTCAACCTATAATCAACCTGTACAATAAACAAGTGCATCAACCATGCACCAACCTGTACCAAAT
>SNQJ01S0019112.1:88049-115154 GCA_010110895.2 Picea sitchensis
ATGTACTAATCATGTTTCAACTACTCATCAACTATGACTCATCAATATGTACCAACATCATCAACTATACACCTCATGTATGTGCCAACTCATCAACTACTTGTATCAACCATGTACTCAACATGTACCTCAACTAAAATCCCTCATCAATTTCATCATCCACATATGATTTGTAGCTGTGTAATAGACCTGGTGTATATTATCACATTCCTACAAACCTTGCTTAATTTCAACAACAAGAGACTAGCATTTTCATCAAACTTTGCTTTAGTCTCACATACCTAGTTTTGGATTAGTCAACAACCCTAACTTGAAGTAATCATAACTTTGTACCTGCAATGTATAAATATATGAAACTGATATACAATGTTATTCAGTTTGTTTTATGAAATTCCTCTAGTTTTCACTACTTGGAACCTCTCATAAAAGGAGTTATAGAAAAAATGGCATACCTTGCTGAATTCTAGATTATTCTAGAGAGCGACCTTGTAGAAAGTGCCCCTCACATAATATTTGTTTAATAGATATGAAACTATGAAAAAACATACTAAAAAATCTACCCTAACCAACACATTTGGTTTCACTGAATTTGGATCTGTTATGAATAAGTTATGATGTTTTTACCCGAAACACTTGTTTTTTACTAGTTTCAGGACTAGCCACAAACCCTACTTTCCATGGAGTTTAACTCCAAAAATACAATGAACCACAAGATGAATTTTTTATCACAGATAATTGGATATGTTTTCTCAATGGAATATAAATTTCAGAGTCTAAATCATTATACAAAAAATGTTATAGTGAAAATGGTGAGATGACCTGTAAATAACATACCTTAGAGAGATCCATTAAAAGAATTTATCCTTCCTTGCATTTCAGCCTTATTTTATTCACCTTCCCTCATAATTTCGGCTTAGATATCCTTGGTTACCTTAGACATCTATATATATTCAATATGCTCAAGTGTGATTGAAATGAGAGAGCCTTGCCTCTTACTTATACTCTCCAAGTAGCTTCCTTAAAAACATCTTCTATGTCACTTGGCCCCACTTTCCTTATTTTAGGGTTAACCCACTTCTAATTTATCCATTAAATTTATTATTGAAATAATTTATTTTTTATTCACTTTGAATTATAATACACTCATTACTTCACTTTATTATTTACCCTTTAAAATCTCTTAAACCACTTTGACTACTTTGACCTTTTGGGGCTTCTAGATGACATATGAAAGTCCTCCAACTTCATAAGGCCATAACTCTCAAACCGCGAGGAGTTATGTGACGTTCCACATACCACCTTAAAGGGAATGAGATGTACTATCCATATGGAATAGTATTATCTGAAAATATACCATAACTCATACCATTATCCATCAAACAAACTTGGGTCCATTACCCAAACCTGGGGTCTCCAACTTCTCATGGCCATAACTCTCTAACCGTGAGGAGTTATGTGACATTCAACATACCACCAGAAATTGAATGACAAGCACTATCCATATACGATAATTTACCTGAAAAGTTCATTGTACTTCGTCTCATTATTCCACAATTAATCATGGGTTCTCTTACTTCGCAAAGCATCTTCCCGTGAGGGCTTTAACCATAAGGGAACCACTTTGGAGTTCATCCATATTTAATTCTTATGAACCATGACAATACAATAATGAGTCATCTTTACATCAAACAATATTGGGTCCATTACCCAAACCTTTGTGTTGTGGGACTTTCTTCAAGGGTTGACATCAATGACAACCAACCTTAACCAACATTCTCTCCCTTTGGAATTGATGGAAACACTCTGATGCAATACTGAAATCATGTCACTCATACTCCCCCTTGAACCATGCCTCTATCCTTTGTATCTAATAAATTTTCCTCTGTCCTCTGCATCTGATAAATCTGCTCCCCCTGGAATCATGCCACTGTCCTCTACATCTGATAAATCTGCTCCCCCTGGAATCATGCCACTGTCCTCTTCATCTGATAAATCTGCTCCCCCTAGAATCATGCCTCTGTCCTCTGCATCTAATAAATCTCTACCCCTTTCTCATCAATGGAAAAGGTATCTTTCCATCTGGGGTTGCTCCCCCTGACTGAAATGTCCTCTTATGGTGCTTCCTCATGTACATATAAGACATATAAGATAAGCATTCAAAAAGCATTCAAAAAACATTCATTTTGGAGTAGAAATAACTCCAAGTCTTTGGCAAAGATATTCAAAGGATTCCCATGGAAGTGGTTTTGTAAAGATGTCTTCCACTTGTTCTTTTGTGCCCACATACTCAACTCTGATGTTCTTTTATGCAACCTATTCACGTAGAAAGTGATACTCGATTGGAATGTGTTTCATCTTGGAGTGCATCACCAGGTTTTTTGAGATACTGATGGCACTTGTATTATCAAAATATATTGGAATGGGCTCATCATACATGTGATTCCTTTGGTGTTTTTTGAAATCGTTCCAGTTTTTCAACTGCTTGCATTACATCTGGTCTGGATGCTATCAAATATAGTAGGTTACCAATCATTGACCTATATTGCCTCTAATCTATAGACTTCGAATCATCATCTTTTCTCAACTTATAATTGGTTTGCATGGGAGTGATAACTGGTTTGCAATCTTTCATTCCGAACCTCTTTATCATTTCTCTGATATACATGGTTTGAGAAATACAAATTCATTGGTTTCTTTGATGTATCTAAAGTCCCAGAAAGAATGATAGTTCTCCAAGTAATGACATTTCAAATTCATTCTGCATGTCTTTTGCAAATTTTTAGCTTAACCTATCATCATCACTACCAAAAATAATATCATCAACATAAAATTCAATTAATAAAATATTACCTTGACTTACCTTGATGTAGAGGTTTTTGTCTGCACTTCCTTTTCTGAACCCTACCTGTTGCAGATACTTATCCAGTCTCGAGNTTTAATTTACATACATAGTCTATGTTCTCTGACAACTGAAATCCTTTTATTTGTGTAACAACCTCCTCGTTACGACAACAACTCTGATAACAGGAGAATTTTTTTTTTAATGTGTGTGCATGCGTGTAAAAAGGAAACAGACACAGTTGACTCTACGTCGCCACCCGATGACTAACAAGACGCAACCACGATGATCACAACAAGAAGACATAAGGCGCACAACAAGTAACCACAAGCATTAAACGACATACTGAGTTATGTACAGTATGAACACAGACGAAAGAATCCATAGTAGTAGATTTTACTATTTCTGCATAGGAAAGCAGGGCGTTTAATCTTAGTTCTCTTCTCCGAAGAGAGAGAATGTCAGATAGGCTCCTGGCCGACTGCTCAGGCAGAAACTAGTAATCTCTATCAGGAGGTCATAGTGGTGGGCACTCTGCCTTTAAAGAGCCCGAGGCTACTAATACGACCTTAGAGGTGTGTCGCAAGAATGGAAACCTTGCCTTTAAAGGGCCCGAGACTCTTGATACGACACTAGATTCTTTACACAGATAATAATCACACACACAAACTTACATACAGACTGACTAGCCTTATCAATCGAAGAGTCTGATATCATACAACTATGAGTTTGGACAATTCAATTATAGTACTAACCCTAAAATTAACTCGACCCTAAACGTCAGCATAGAAATGAACAACAACCTTATTAACCCTAAATTTAATAGCCCAACCCTAAGCCAATAAATAATAATCACATTTCATCTTGTGTGTCGTCAATACGATAGAATTTCACTACCCATACCATAATACTCTAACATCATCATGTTTTATTTTAAAATGACCTTGCAATAAAATAATAATCTCTGTACTTTTAGTGTGTTACCGATGCAATATATTATAACAGCTTACAATAAGACAACACAACATTTCAGATTATACTATTTCACCTTGTAATAAATAATAGTAAATCTTCATTCCCTACTATCTATTACCATCCATGCAATTGCTTTATATGTAGCTCCATTTAACTAAAACATAATAAATCATTGCTTGGTTTATTATAATCGGTTGCAAACAAATATCAATAAATACCTCCTTATTATCTAACACTAACCTTACCCCGCCTTATGTTGCGATAAAATTAACCTAAAACCAAGTTAACATTTCATTTATAATATAATTAAAGCAATATAATATCTATAATTACGACAACAGAATACAATGCAATAACATAATAAAGGCAACAAAATCTAAGGGAAAAAAATTCGATACAGAAAATGATATAATAAGGGAAATAGAATGTTGATAAAGGTAATATAATAACAAGGCGATAATATCATAAAGGAAATAACTACGATACATAATACAATGTAACGAGAGCAACAGAAAATCAGGAATTGAAATAGACGGAGAGACATCAATGTTCTGGAAGGGATTCGGTGCCGAGGAGGTAATTGTCCATCGCTAACCTACACAGACAGACCAACCTGGTTAATCCACATGGTCAAGGTCAACTGTAGTCACAGGTCGTTCAGCACAGGTAACCAAGTGATGACACCCCCGCCCAACACGTTGTCTAAAACAAAAGGAGGATCCCATGAAAATGTTGTTAGGGGTTACCTATTTCTAACTGTTGTTACGGGCACAACGTCCCAGGAGTCATTGGCTACACAACCCAAGCATAAACCAACAAGAAGGAAATTAATAATGCCACCATTACATCGACATGATTCCATAGAGGAATTACTGCACAGCTATTGTATGTCATGAAATTTCAAGGAAACCACACAACCGCTACACACGCTCGACTGGAAAGGGTAAATGCACAGATAACGCCATACACAGATGCTGAGGTGAGGGTTTAACATTCAGAATCGGGAGGTGGAATTTTGAATAGTGAGCCCAGGTACAAATCACTCCAGAAAGGATCAGAGATCTAGATTCGCTGACCCAGAAAGCTTACAGGAATCCGGGTATCTAAGGGGAATCAAGGTTGACTGGAACAAGGGGTTGTTGGTACAAGAAAACGAGGTGGTAACGAAAGGGAGGGAGAATGCCCTCAACATGATCCAATGCAGGCACTCAATAATTTTGTAGACAGAGACGAAATTCCACCATCATTCCAAGACTAACTTGATGTCATTTAGACGGACTAGATGGGTAAGAGAAGGATGAAATCGTGGTAAAAATCGCCAAAAAACAGATCACCCATGAGCGCTAACCTTGCTGGGAAATCACCAAGTACCTTACGGCTAAACTCTAACGATTTGCTTCATGGGTAAAACCAAGTTCAACTGGACGCATACAAAAACTATTTACTAGAGACAATACAATGATTTACTATAAATCACTCGAGGGTTTGGTTCAATAGTGGAAGGGATTTCAACTAGAAGCATTTAGCAGTTTACTCAACAATAAAAGAGAAGTCACTATGTTACCACAACAACAACTACAAGACAAAAACGTTGTCAAGGACCAGTCCAAGTATTGGGATTCTATAATAAAATTGCAGAGATAGAGTGCAGAGAAATCATCTGAAAATGTAGAGTAATCCACTAATTTGCTAACCCAACAGCAGCACAAAAATTATGTCTCCATGTTAAAGCTCAAGCATGAGGTCAATCGCAGAAAATTATAAAAATGTAAAGCCCAGTAGGAGAATGCATAGATCCAAGGAGGGTCACAAAAATCAATCAATCTCTGAATATTTAAACGCATTAAGCAACAAAAAAAAATCGTTGTCCAAAGTATTGTTTTCACAATAATGTACATAGTCCAGAAATTCTGTGCAGAAAACATTTAATCACAACCATAACAATATTTTCTAAGGACTGTAACACTGCTCATCAAATTTTAAAAGCGACTATACATTATCCGGGATATACAACTGCTAAAAGTAAAGTAGAAGTGTAAGGATCCCAGTGGAAGGAAGTTGAGGGAAGATCTTGGTAAAACCATGGAGGTATTAGATAATCACCGTTTCAGTTGCTAGAGCTGAGTTATCGGTTTTATTATCATTGTTCGCGCAGTAAAATAAAATTTTTAATTACTGTAATAACCACTTCCATTTCCATAGAAGAGTTAAACGGTCAATCCATCACTGTAGTAATAAGATAAATCGAATGGAATCTAGCTCAATACAGAATACATCCATGTACAATCAACATAGAAATTTAAGCCTAAGATCCTAATGCATGCTACTATACCAAAAAAAAATTCATATCGTTGCCTTATTGCCCGCCTCGATGACGTCCGCACTCTGTGCTGCTCCCGCTTGCCGATTGTTGACACCTCACCGGTACCTCCTAGCCAATCGCTAGGGGTACTCTTCTTCCCCCTTAGCCCCCCAAGCCGCAAAGGGGCCACACACTTTCTAGATGGTAAGTCTAGCTTCCCAACTCACCTCGCAAGGCCAAGCTACCACTCCTATCCAAGCTGGAAAATCTCAACTCTCCACAAGTAATCAATCAAGTCACAATTCCGGCAGCGTAACATTACGCTAACAACCGATCCCTTATTCCTCATCTTCCCTTTCTTTTATAGAGTTTTTTTGAACCTCAAACTTTCCCTAAATCACAATTAATTTAAGTTTTAATAAAAATAATTCTAATTATTCTTCATCGCACAAGTGTCGTCCATCCCCCTCTTTTCTCCATTAATTATTTTCTTTAAATTTAAAAATTGTCTCAATTCCCTCACCCACCTAGAATTGCTCCTAAATTTACTCCTAGGTGTTCCTAGATCCCCTTACATGTTTTAAATACTTTCCCAAAAATGATGTTGGTAAATTAGCTCAAATTAGAAGGTTCTTAATTGCAGATTCCTTACTATGTTGACCTCGCTTTTTACCATAAGTTCCCACATTTCCTTTATTATGTTTTCTCCATTACTTAATTTCCTAAATCCTATTATTCCCTTCTTTCCCCTTTGTATTAGGGCCAAAATGGTAGTTGTGCTATTTACTATTTTCCTTTATTATTAATTTGAAATCTTTTTACATTTTCACAAGTTAAATAATTATTTCTTCTTTACCCTTTAAAACCATGGATTTTAAGTAAATTAATACTCTATTCATTTTACCCCAAAAATTATGAAGACTAAAACTATAACTTAAGTGGTTTTTAGTTTAAATTTTTATTTTTATTTTTATAGGGACTTTTCCTAAGGTTAAACAAAATTTTACCCTAGAGAAGTTTTAGACTTAGATTTAGATTCTGAATTGGGCGACAATTATTTAGGGATGTCTTTTAAGAATTTCTTAATGTATTATATGTCTTAGGGACATCTAGGTTTGTTCCTTCATCAACATCAATGCGATGTGCCCTTCAGGATGCACGACGTGCTCCAAGGGTGCCACTCACCATCTTATGTTTCTTTTGCACGACGTGCCCTTCAGGATGCACCACGTTCTCCAAGGGTGCCACTTTCCAACTTGTGTTTCTTTTGTGCGACGTGCCCTTTAAGATGCACGACGTGCTCCAAGGGTGCCACTCGCGACGTCTTTAAGATGCACGACGGCTCCAAGTGGGTGCCACCACCAACTTAGGTGCTATGCTGACGTGCCTCAGATGTTCACGTGTCTAAGGGTGCCACTCTCGCCACCCTTGGACTGATTGGTAGACATCTATAACCCCCGAGTCAACACTCGCCGATGAACTTGTGGGACTAAGGGCTCTAAGGAATAAGTCCCCACCTTATTGCGTGCCCATTAGAAACATCGTGAGCGACTGACGCAGTATTCCCTCATGGCATCATCGATCCCCAAATCCAGGGGTAATCGCTAACTCCAGGTTCGGAGCCATGATAGAGTGCTAGTAGTATCGTGGGTAAGGTCAAGGTCCACCTCCCCCTCAACCTCTCCTGAAATTATGTGTGGCCCCTTTACTCATATGTGAGTTTGGTCGACAAACTATCGGCCATCCCGTGATCATCAACAATTGTGTCAATACGTCAACATCATATCATCAAATCAATGAAATATCATAGTAAATAAATTGACCCAAATAGCACACCCCTGACTCAATCCAGAGTCCATGGGAGCCCCTTGATGCCTCGTGATCCTCAAGGTCCAGTCCCGCAGACACCTAATAAACCGAAATAATAGCACTGCCTATGTAAAAGTAGTGGGAAACATCATGTCATCTCTCATAATTCATCATAATCATGATAGTCGTCACACCTGGGGTGTCCAGATCACTTATGAAAGGGTCCCTAAAGAATAAGTTTTCTCAAGCAGCCAGAGGGATGTTACAGCTTTGTTCAATGTAAACCCTTCTTCAAGTTCCCATTCAGAAAAGCTGATTGATTTTTACATCCATCCACGTAGCTTATTTTTTGAGCATGCATAAGCTTAAAAATGCATCTAAAATTTAAATCGGGGTATCTCTCTAAAAGTCGATTCCTTCAATCTTATGCATATCCTTTACATACAACATAACTTTTTTGTTCCTTGTACATGTCCATATTCATTCAATTCTATTCCCTAAACCCATTTTGTGTTAATCACATTCTTATTCTTTGGCCCTGAAACCAATTCCTTAAGTGTCATTTTTCTCTATTTGATCCAATTTCATCCATGACCATTTTCCAAAATTCATCTTTGGCTTCTTTCCAAAACAAATTTTGTCTAACGATAAGAGTGCTAGTGTGTTTGTTCTAGTCAATGGATTTTTCTTCTAGTCTCCAACCCCGAGATCTTTTGTTTCCAATAACTGATCCAAGGGATGATTCCTTCTATAACTCCATTCTCTAGGTGTCTCTTTGGAGATACCTTTCCGAACCTTCTCTTCTCATATGTTGGATTCTCTTCATCTCTTTCATCTTCCTTCTACTTCTTTTTCATCTCTCTTCTTCAAAAGTTGTTGTTTCATTGATTTGTTTCTTCTTCCTTTGATTCTGGTCTCCCTGCTTCATCAATTGTTACGCTTGACGCCTCCACAACTTTTTTCAATGTTGGATTGTAACACTTTTATGCTTTCTCTTGTAATTTGAGTAACTAACAAGTATTCATTTGTCCATGAGAGTCAAACTTTCCATTCCTACATATCTCTTTTGATGTATCATTTGTTTCCAAAAACTCTGAAGTGTTCTACATTTGTTGGTCTTCCTTTCCATAGCTCATAGGAGTTTTATTAGTGTTTTTTAAGAGCATTACTCTGTTTTGAATAACTTTTTTTATGCACTCCCCGTGTCAAATATATCCACAATTTGGAATCCATGTTCTTGTTTGAGCCTAGCTCTTTGAATCACATGTTCTTTCTTTCAACAACTTACATTCCTGTTGAGGTGTCCTAGCAAATGAATTGCCTTTTATTCCATGACTCAAGCATTACTCCATAAATTCCTTTGAAGTGAACTTTCTTCCATACCATCTCAAACATTTGATTCTTTGAATCCATTTCATTTTAAACCATTTACTTCTAGATATTGAAGTTTTCAAAATCTTTGACTTGTTATTGAGAAAGAAAAATGCAATCATCCTTGTGTATTCATCAACCACAATATAAATTACTTTAACCTTCAAGCCTTTGTTGTAGTTGCTCTTTTCCAACTAGATCAGTTTGTACAATTTCTAGTGGTCTTGTTGTTGAATATTCCCTAATTTGAACACGGTCTTTGTTTTCTTTCATTGTTAGGGATTCCATGCTTGCATAAAGTGTTGGTTGGTTTTGTGATCTAGAGCATTTCTTTGACTACTTCTCTTTTATCAATTTGACATATCAAAATGCACATGTGACCCATTCTTCTATGCCATAGCCAACTTTCATCTTCCCTCCCTAGACAACACTTTTCATTACCAATTTCTAAATAACATATATATGTTGTCTGAAGTTCTTGTAGCTGTACCCACCAATTTCCGAGAACCTTCTTTTTCTATCTCACACTTTTCTCTCAATTGAAAGTACTCTTAAGGACCTTGGTCACACATTTCCACTCCAATGCTTTTAGAAGATTGTGTTTCAAGGTCTCTACCAAGAGAACATTTTGTGCCTTTTAATCTTGTTCCCAATTCAGACTCCTAATTTCTCCAATGATTTTGGAATGAATTCATATTTCCTAAGGAGACCTGGGATCCATTTTTTTTTCTTTCTCAAGAATGGGCAAATTACCCTTTACCACTGTCAATGGAAAGAACATCCACTCCACAACATACCACACCTTGTTTCTTTCCACAGATTCTATGTAGAGTGACTATGCATTCTTTATTTTTATACTCATATTGCTTTCTCAAATCTATGTTGTTTTGTGAGGTTCTTGTTTGTGATTGTCATTCTGAGGCTCTTTATGAGGGACTCCATTATCTCAGAATCCCACATGTGTCCAAAATTGTTACATTTGTAACATTCCACATTAGTGCTCAAAGATTCAAAACCTCAAGCAACTTATTCTTGTGTGTCACCAGGGCCTCCTTTGAATAATCCCTGCATAACTCTGTGTGTTGTTAATGTTCTGTTGTTAGCCTGCACTACAACTTTATGGGTCCAAAAATTATTGTATGGCATAAATATAAACCAAAATATAGTTTGATAACTGGAGTTGAAGATCTTCCCAAAGTAGGTTCTCAAGTAACCCCTCACTCAAAGTCTGATTCTAAAACTGGAATTCCTCTTGGTGGAGGAGGTCCGTATCCCTAGAGTTCTCATCCTCAGGATTTGTTTCTATAGCCTTTTGGATTTGTTTCTTGCTCTATTGTTTCGGATCTTGATCCCTTTTCTATCAAGTTGTATCCAAGTCCAAACTTTTCAATATGATATTTTTTACTACTAATAATATCATCCGTAATTTTTGAGCTATTATGCATATTTTCCTTTGAATATCCTTTTCTTAGTGTGACAACCTCTACTTCCAAGTTTCGAATGAGATATTCTTTCTTCTAGTTGTTCTTTTGAGGCTTCTCAATTCCTTTTTATCTTCTTCTCTCTGAACCTTCAATTTTGTGATCATTTGTTCTAGTTCCCCAGTGTCTTATTTCTTGTCTAGTACCGCTTGTAGTTTTTTTTTTTTCTTTTTTTCTCTTTTGATAAATTCTATGGTACACATTAATTCTTCTCAATAGTGAACTTCTACCTCTTCAATTACTTCTTTGACTTCTTCACATTCTTCCCTTCACATTCTTCATATCTTCTTCAGAGTCTTCTTGTCATAGTCTTTTACTTCTATGAATAGGTAACTCTTCCTGTCTCATTGTCAATCACTTCATCTTCATCCCATGGTGTATAGATTTTTCTTGAAATATTTCTTTGTAGTTCTTCCCTTTTATATGTGTGTTTTCCTTTGACTTTACTCATTTCCTCTTTTCTCTTAAGAGGACATTTTGTTAGAAAAATGACCAATACCATCACAATTAAACAAATTAAAAGGATTCACCTCTATACCTACCGCTGGTTCCCTTGTTCATTATTTTGATGAATTTGGCCACTTCTTCACCATGGCTCTTAGGTGGCCACCTGTATTTTTCCTCTTAAGGATCTTCTCTTCTTTGTTCCTTTTCTTCTTCTTTGATCTTTGGATGCCTTGAAGTCCTTTTACTGCCTAGATTTCCTTCTCGCCTATACTTCATATGATGTGAAGATTCTATGCGGTTCGTCCATGCTTATTAAGTCAAGATATGATCTTTCTTATAGTGATATCTTAGGTTTGGATCTCATAGGAAGAGATCTAGTATCTTTTTAACAATTATAGATTCTCTCTAATTTATTCTCCCAATCCTAAGGACTGTGTATTCACTATTTCATTGACTCAAGAAGTGGTGGCAGAGGACAAGAGATCCCTAACTCCTATGAACTAGCCAAATACATGGAAAGAATCCTAGGACCATTAGTCGAAAAAACAAACTCATACATCAAGGATTCCAGAGACATCGTGGAACCTATAAAAGAGAGAAAAATTGATTCAAGTATATGCCTATCATATTTTAATGTAGTTTCACTTTACTAAGATCCCGCCAAATGAGGCTATTCAATTTATAAAGGAGGTAGCAGACCCGCAAATAGCTAGACTAGCAGAAGTGTGTCTAAGATCAACATTTTTTAGCTTCCAAGGAGAGTTTTTTTTTAACAAACAAGTGGAGTAGCCATGGGATCCCATTTATCCCCAATTGTAGCCAACCCCTACATGGAGGAAATTTGAGAAAATGCCCTTGAAACATACCCCCTCAAACCATCCAGATGGAAAAGGTATGTGGATGATACCAACATCAAGTGGCCTCATGGAAAAGAAGAACTAGGGAAATTATTTGAGCACCTCAATGGAATTTTTGAGAACATTAAATCTACCCATGGAACTAGAAGATAACAATATCATACCCTTCCTAGATGTGTTTATAACTAGGAAACATGATGGCACACTTGGGCACACAGTTTTTAAAAGAAAACTCACATGGACAACTACCTTCATGCTGAATCCCATCATCACCCCCAAAAAGATGGGGGTTTCAACACCATGGCCACAAGGCAAGAATTCCGGGACAAGAAACATCTAAAAAGAAGAAAGTAATCACTTTAACTGGTCTCAATACTGTATAGGAGATAGAGACAGTCGTCCCAATAAGCATATAGGAGGAGGACTTTGTACAACAAAATGATCCAACCCTCAAACATTAAAGCCTTTCTTCCCTACATTCGTGGTGTCATAGACAAGAGATTGCCGTCAAAAAAAAAGAAAAGAAATTATGACCTCCTTCAAACCCATAATTACTATCAAACAAAGAATGAAGTTTGTAAAGGACCCTACAGACAACCGAAAAGAGAAAGGCATCTACAAAGTATCATGTTCATGTGGGAAATGTTACACTGGTGAAACTCCTGACGATCATTCCGGGTAAGGATTAAGGAACATGAAGAAGACATTAGAAAGGAACGTACCCACACTTCCACCTTAGCACTCCCACAAAACCACACATCATGTTTGCCTTGAGGATACCAAGATACTAACAAAAGAGGGTCACTACTACAAAAGACGCTTAAGAGAAGCTATAGAAATAATCAAGAACCCCAACAACATGAACAAAGATGGTGGCCTGGAGGTAAGTAGCATCTTTTGGCATCCATTAATCAACCAATTAAGGGACCATCATGAACCAAATTAGGTATGACATAGACCTTTTCCTTTCCTTTCCCCACTTGTTTTGATTTAATTTGAATAGGTTCTTAGGTTTAGGGTCTATCTACCTTACTACCACTATAAAAAATTCTAATTTTAAAACATGTCACTATACACTTTATTAATTAAAACCCTCATCCTTTACACACCCTAATACCCTCACTAGATATTATTACCCTACAAACTTATATTAAAACACTATCAATTCTATTAACTAGATATAACTAAAACATGAGTGCTTAGATAAAAAACCTAAATGAGTAAGGAAACCTAGATTTCACACTATTTTCTATTTTTGACACCTAACTACAATATCCACACTAGGTAATAAGCATTGATTCTCAATATTAATAAACATATGTAATCATATGATACACATCCCACCACAAAGAACTCCAACTACATTTATAATTGCTAACACTTACTAAATAATTGAATTTAAGAGTAAAACCTAATTACCTAAAACCCTAAAGAAAATAAATAATTAAAAGCAACCCACTACTTATATACCAACACTATTAAATAACTAAATAAGAGAAAAACCTAACAAATTAACTAAAACCCCAAACAAATAATATAAAAAGCCCTGTATAACCTAGTTTTTATACTCTATACATACCACCATTATTCAAAACCCAGATTGTAGTCTCATCATTTTAATTACTAAGTCTCATTAATTTAATTAAATTCCGAAATTAGGACAACCTAATTTGCACTAAATACTTTAAATTGTCTTGCATTTAAAGTATTAATTGATGATGTTCAGCTAGCTCTCACTCGACACTAGTCCTGGGAGTGATGAATCCTGACTGCATCTCAAACTAGATCTACAAAATGAATCCAAATCATGGATTATCTAAACAAATATATAAAACCTTCTTCATTTAGTCAAATTAGACTGTGATCTACATGCACAAGGAGACCCCATTTAGTGTTTTTGAAATGGAACGAAATCTAAAATTATTAGAGTTACTAAACAATATAATATTCACTGCTAAAGACAACACAATGATATTGAACAAAATAACTCTTCAATCAAGCAACTTGTTTGCAAGTGACACAAGCTAAAGTTAGACTTCTTCAATATCTATCCCAACTATTGGAATGATGAGTTGACTGATCTCAAAAATCAACATTCAGCTATGTTCGGAACTAGTTTTTGTTCAACACAAACCTCTTTATGATGTTGATGATGGTGATGTTTTTAATCAATAGTCAATGAAGGAGAAGCTCAATAATACATCTTTAGATACAGACAAAGGAGATGCTATTCTTGAACCTAATTTTCAAGATTTTTCTTTTTTTAATGAAATAAGCTCAATGATGCATCAACATGAAATAACCGCCCATGCTGATCAAGGCAACAGTTCATAATAATTCCTTTTCCAATACCATCATCGCATCTTGGGAATAAATCATTTACAACAAGAATACAACAAGACTTGGATATGACAAGGAAGTTACTTTACATATTCCCGATTATTCCAAACCAATACAGTTCCAGTGTTATCCTCAAGTTCCAACTTCACCCATTCAAGTTCAACATCAACATGCAAAGTACCAACATTGTAAATGAGTTGGTCACAAGGAGAATCAAGGTTTTGATCTCCATCCTTGGTAACATTTTCATGTGTACAACCATTATTCAAAACAACATGTTCACCACTCAAAGAAACCCAAGTAAGATTGAAAATTCACTATGAGGGGATCGATCCTTGTAAATGGTCATCAACAAACAAGCGATTATATAAGTCTTACCAAAGAGTTCAATCTCAATTAAAGACCAAACTTGTATCACATAACATTTTTGTTCCTCACATAAGTGGTCCCCTTATGAAGCTGAAAGTATTGTTCTCATGGGATGAGATAACATGGTTTTTCCTGCATGCCCACTTTGTGTTGTACTCAAATGGAACAAGTATGTACTCTCTTGATCCCAGAGGGGGGAGAGTACAATGATGTAACTCTCATGCACCTTTAGGGGAGTCTAAAAATTCCAGTGAAGATGGTTCAGGAAACCACTTATAGTCTCTCCTTTCAGATGAAAAATGGGGGAATTGATGATGAAATTGAAAATTATTGGTTCTATTACAAAGTGCTCACAACAACAAACACTGGGTGATGGGCATGAAATTTCTAAATGTAAGCAAACTTCTATCCAATGTAGATGACACACTTTAGCATAATTATGGTTCAATAAGTTTAAGCTGAATCATACATAATTGGGATGTTGATTTTTTATTTTGAGAGCAATGATGTAAACATTTGGTTCACATAGATGGTCATTCGACTCCAAGCAGAGGACAAGAGATCCTTTGTACTTGTATCTCATTTAATTAAGCCTTTGAAGATACTCCAGTGGATGTGCCTAATTGAAGTTGATTCATTCTCTTGGTTCACTCTCATCGATTGGATTTTATATTAAGTAAACAATTTGCATGCATCCTAGCTCACATGATCACATTGTGAGATTTTCCATAGATAGCAAGCTTTGACAAGATTATGGTTCAACGACTTGCAATTGAATCATAAACATATATGTTGTTACACCCAGCACAAGATTATTAGTGGTTATCCAAAACCATCGAGATACATGTATCAACTGGTTAGTGGCCTTCCCATCCTAAACAACAAATCTGCATGTGAACTCTTGATACACTAATATTAGAGTGGTGATACTACATGTTCACCAATTAGCAAAAGACACGATTCTTATCTCAGCAAAATAATTTGGCAAAAGGATCAAATTGTCAAGCAATCAAAAAATGTTCAGATATTGTAGTTGCTCACTTCCATATCTCAACTCTCTCCAGTTCATTTCAGATGAACAAATTATGTTCAACATCAAATTGACGGTTTTTTCAGTTCTTCATTAAGGCTCATCTTAGGAGTTTGACTATGAAGACTTGTAATTGATACCATTTTATGCTTTGGCCAATAAAGATATTGATCGACTTCTTTTGATTGAGGGGATTGTTAGCCATGCATGCACCTTTTACCAATCACTAATTCAAATTGTCACCCATATTTCCAGACAGTCACCTATATTTGTATTATTCATTTAGGATATTAGTAATATATCCTCAAGTGATGACTAATGAGTTAGTTAAGATTGCCTAGCCTAGTCATCATGCATGATTTTAGGATTTAGAGAAAATCTCTCCATGAGGTGGCATCACCCATTGTACTATAAATATGTAACATTGGAGTGAATAATATAGTGTTGGCTAGTGATCCATTTCCGCCATGTTGTTATTATTGCTTATGTTTTATCCGTTTATTAGGATAAAACCTGAGGGAAGCTCCAACTCCCCAATTATTTGGCTACAACCAGAATGAGGCTACAACCCCCTATGTTCTTCGGACACAACCGAAAGGTGGCTACAACCACCTGTCCTTTCCCCATCCTCCCACCCTGAAATAGAAGTAGAATGATGGAACCACTATCAACCTGTCATTGTGATATATACTGATGTGAACTTGTACCAATAAATCTGAACCATGCATCAACCTATACCTCAACCTGTAATCAACCTATACCATAAAAAGGTGCATCAACCATGCACCAACCTGTAATCAACCTGTACCATAAACAAGTGCATACAAAAATGTAAAAAGTATGTACCAATCACGCGTTAACTACTCATCAACTATGACTAATCAATATGTACCAACATCATCAACTATACACCTCATGTATGTGCCAACTCATCAACTACTTGTCTCAACCATGTACTCAACATGTACTTCAACCAAAAACCCTCATCAATTTCATCATCCAAATCTGATTTATAGATATGTAATAGACCTAGTGTATATGATCACATTCCTGCAAAACTTCCTTAACTTTAACAACAAGAGACTAGCATTTTCATCAAACTTTTCTTTAGTCTCACATGCCTAGTTTTGGATTAGTCAACAACCCTAACTTGAAGTAATCATAACTTTGTACTTGTAAGGTATAAAGATATGAAATTGATAAAAAATGTTATTCAGATTGTTTTATTCAATTCCTCCAGGTGTCACTACTTGGAACCTCTCGAAAAAGGAGTTATAGAAAAAATGGCATACCTTGCTGAATTTTGGCTTATTCTAGAGAGGGACTTTGTAGAGCATGCCCCACAAAGAATATTTTTTGAATTGATCAAAAACTATGAAAATCCATACTAAATACTATACCCTAACCAACACATTTGGTTTCGCTGAATTTGGATCTTTTATGAAGAAGTTATGACATTTTTACCCAAAACACTTGTTTTTGACTAGTTTCAGGACTAACCACAAGCCCTATTTTCCACGGAGTCTAAATCCAAAAATACAATGACCCACAAGCTAAATTTTTTACCACATATACTTGGATATGTTTTCTCAATGTAATATCAATTTCATGGTTTGAATCATTATAGAAAAAAAGTTATAGCGAAAATGGTGAGATGACCTGTAAGTAACATACCTTAGAATGCACCATCAAAAGAATGTATTCTTCCTTGCATTTCGGCCTTCTTTTCTTCACCTTCCCTCATAATTTCGGCTTAGATATCCTGGGTTACCTTAGACACCTATATATATTCAATATGCTCAAGTTTGATTGAAATGAGAGAGCCTTGTGTCTTATTTATACTCTCCAAGTAGCTTCCTTAAAAACATCTTCTACATCACTTGGCCCCACTTTCCTTATTTTAGGGTTAAACCACATCTAATTTCTCCATTAAATTTATTATTGAAATAATTTATTTTGTATTCACTTTGAATTATAATACACTAATTACTTCATTTTATTATTTACCCTTTAAAATCTCTTAAACCACTTTGACTACTTTGACCTTTTGGGGCTTCTAGATGACATATGCGGGTCCTCCAACTTCGTAAGGCCATAACTCTCAAACCGTGAGGAGTTATGTGACATTCCACATACTAGAAGAAATGGAATGACATGTAATATCCATATGGAATAGTATTATCTGAAAATATATCATAACTCATACCGTTATCCATCAAACAAACTTGGGTCCATTACCCAAACTTGGGGTCTCGAATTTCTCATGGCCATAACTCTCTAACCGTGAGGAGTTATGTTACATTCCACATACCACCAGAAATGGAATGACAAGAACTATCCTTATAGGATATTTTACTTGAAAAATTCATTGTCTTTCATCTCATTATTCCACAATTAAGCATGGGTTCTCTTACTTCACAAAGCGTCTTCTCGTGAGGGATTTCATCACAAGGGGACCACTTTGGAGTTCATCTATATTTACTTCTTATCAACCATGATAAGAAAATAATGAGTCATATTTACATCAAACAATATTGCATCCAATACCCAAACCTTTGTGCTGCGGGGATTTCTTCAAGGGTTGACATCAATGACAACCAATCTTAATCAACAGAAGAAAGCATGGAAAAACTCCTATAGGGTCGCATAATAGGATGTGGTTTCAACTTAAAACAAAAGAAAAAACTAGCACAAGAAAGGTGACATAGAACACATTGCACCAGAGAAATACTCTTTAAAAATTACAGAGCCTGCAAATCACTTATCGGTTCTTGGGGAGAACCCCTCCAACACATTATTTCCTCCTTCCTTACCAAGTCCAAACACCACCAGAGAAATCGGTTGCAAGGGTAGCATAGTGAAGAGTAAAAGTGAAAATGAAACCAAAGGATCAACTATGAGGAACATAATGGAACCCTGAGTTCCTCGTTCATGGATAAGAGAGACTCGTACACCCCCCCACATCAAGTCTTCATAGCAAAATTTTAAGTTTTACTTTGCATTTCCCTGAAAATTAGAAAAAACAAAATTATGATGGGTAAGATTTTAATCATACTTCTAGGACGTGTTGGAATACTATTGGTGGATTGTGACAGGCTCAATTTTTATCCCTCCTTCCATCCCTTGATCAGTTCTCAGTGAATCCTTTATTTTTTTTAATAGAAAGGGTAATCATGTGACTCGATATAAGATTGATATTTACCAATCTTTGTGGCTAAACAACAATGTAATACAAACCCTCATGAAGATCAAGCTTGAGTTCAAGGAAACTTACCATCCTTTCTAACCATCCATTGAAGCTAAAAAAAATTCCTTGACCGAGAGCTTAATGCCATTGAGACTATCCAATTCCAAGACCTCACAATGTACCTTCATCAATCTATACTTAAAAGTTGTGGGGTTATCCTTATACCTACCTTTGTGAGTTGTAAGTGGTAGTGTAAACTGATGACCTTTTTCTTTTCTTTTATTTTTTAAATAGCTTTAACTATAAACAAAAAAAAAAAAAAAATCAGAGGAACAATGTACTGTGTAATCTTAGAAATGCATTATTCTACTCATGAGGGAACAATACAATTCTCAATTTTAGATTTCACTATGGATACACTCACACCTACCTAATATCAACATCAATAATTGATATATAAAATTTCAATAATTCTTCTAAACTTTTATCTTCATTTTCAGGAAAAACAGTCAGAAAATGTCAGAAAGTGCATATCTCCATCATTGTGAGAAAGTGGATATTTAATGGAGAAAATTGAATGAAGCAATCATGATTCAAATTTATTATGAAAACAAGAGTTACATCGTGGTAATATTAGTAGTAATATTTGTGATTTTTTTAAGCATTGAATGTTAAAGGACTTGAAAAGGTTGAGACACACATTGAAACTGAAAGAGTGAAGAATGGTTATAAAACTATAAAATCATGATATTATACTATAGAACCAATCTAAACAAGAGGATATAATTAGCAAAAAAATATATTGAAGAGTCAATATTAGGATATAAGAGACAAAAACATAGTTTTGTGGACCATAATAAAGACTCCTCTTTGTTGGGAAATTTATTTCCATAAGTTTTGAACATTAATTATCAATACAGGGTTGTGAGCTTATGAGATGAAAAGACAATTTGTGGAGGATCAATGCATATTCTAAAACTTATACTAACTCATGTGCTAATGAAATATGAAATAGATTTAGAGAAAAACAATAACTAATATTCTCAATTTAAGTTTATAATAGATTCACTAGTAGGAAAACATGTTACAAGATTTCAATGCCTCTACAAGAGATGGATCTTGTAACAATACTTTGTTGACTTGTGAGAATCACACATTGTAAATATTATAATCACTCATTCAAATGAAAAGGGTTCTAAACTAAATTCTAACTTCTCCAATCTAGAGTTATCACAGTCTCACTGGTAGTAAAGCAAGCTTTAAGGTTATGTGGCCTCAATGAATGTAGGATCTTACAATAGTACATTATTGAATTATGAAAGTTATATATTGTGAGAATGCTAATCAATCCTCTACTAATTGAATCAAATGAAAACTGAAATAAAATATGAGTTTAAATCTAGAAATTCAAGAGTTGGTCTATAAACAAGAGAGTGAAATGATTTACAATGATTTACAAGAATAAGGAGTTGCAGAAAGAGGAAAGAAAATAGGTGTGCACATGAATTTAGAAGAGTGACATGAACCAGAGAAAGGGGCCCCTCAAGTATTGGCACACTCACAAGAAGAAAATAATTAACTCGATAAAATCAGAGCTCTTATGATGATTATGAAACTATTTACAATCTTCACTTCATAGTTTCTATCTCTCTATTCCAATCCCATTTAAAGCTTCATATTTGGCTTATATTTATATAAGGAAAATTATAACAACTCTCATAGATTAATGGCACAACCATGTCTAGTTTCTAAATATAATTGATTCACTCCATTTGACATCCAATTGATTGCTAAATTAGAGAAAACAACCTCAATAAAAATATGGGCAGATCCTCTTCGAAGAAATCCCTGTATACAGGACTTCATGCACTTTATGAAGAATATGTACATGATTTACTTAGTTCGGCATGTTCTCCCCAAAAAAACCCTTGTCCCAGAATTTCCAAATTCCTCCTCACCAATCATAAAATCACATTTGAAGATCATTGCCTAGTTGTCTATTTTTGTTGTTATGTTATTTTCTCTGCTAGCATCATGTTTTATGAGAGTTTCTGAGTTGATTTTCTTGAATCAAAAGGAAAAAATACCATATTATGAAGGCATAGATCATGAAACTATGTTGACAAACAAAGGATTATCAGGACATAATTATTCCTATATTGCTGATAAAATTTGATTTTTAATTAGTTCAATTTTTAAAATTTTAAAACCAAGAAATAAAATAAGAAAATACCTTATATGGGTTTATTTATATTTATGTAGCCAAAATGGATGAATCATATATAAAAAGGAGAAAATTGGGATTAGAATGTGTAGGTTTAAGATCTTTTTGAAAGAAAAAATAGAGTACCAACACTCTCAATGAACAAAGATGAGAGAAATCAGAGAAAGTAATAGACATTTCATAAAGGAACACAATGGATCAGGGAAAAATACACCAAGTAACAATGACAGAGCAAGGAGAGGACTTCAGAGGTAAATTAAAAAGTAATAGGAGTAAAGAAAACACTATTGAAGCCTTGAAATATTTATCAACTTAGTCATCGATAGAAATGCTTTGCCACCAAACCTCTGTCGCACACAAATGAAAAAGGTTTATCACAAGTCGGATGAATTGAGTTTCATTGACAATGAAGACAACAAATTTTGTGTTATGTTAGTTTAGTTTTTTTTTTTTAATTTGTGTTTTTTTTTTCTCATGCATTAGTTTAATATATTAATATTATATTAAAAGTGATTGATATAACATAATCTATAATAATAATATTTTTAAGACAACTACATTTAAGTAAAAGTGGTTAATATATCTCAATTGAGATAATTATTGAATTCTTGAATTTTGATTTTTGGGTGACCTCAACAATTAGAGATTGTGGGATTGGGGTTTTCAATCTGTTATTTTTAATTAATATTTTTCATATTTTTTGTTGTATCCATAAGAACATCAATGATTTTGGGGGTTTGCAACAACTATGTTGTCCTTAGGTAGTAGTGGGAGTTTTGAAGAGAATGGTGTAGCGACAAAAGAACACTTTGCTTTGAAGGGATTGGTTTAGTGAAAAAATAAGACTTTCTTTATCTTCATTGAACATCTTTCCTTCTCATGTATCTTAGCTTCAAAGATAAAACAATATCAAAGATTTCTCATGATATCAAGTTTTTCCGTTATGGAAAATCCAAATGACGTTAAGGTTGTAAAGTTCTTGTCAACCCTAAAAACATTGATACCCTCCAATTGGTGTCATAGTGTCATTCAATGTAGGGTTGAAATTTCATGGGAACTTGCATAGTGTTGGGAGTACTGTCTAATAATAATAAAAGTATATGGAGGTATACATACCCTACCCCTCTCTAAACCCGTGAGCATGATACAACACCACATTCCCAAAACTCCGCGGCGCTTTTTTCCATGTTCACAACAAGCTAAAAAAAAGATTGTCTTTAAGATAATACCTTATCTATTCTCATGTTCCAAGAGATACTATGTATTTTTAAGCAACCTCATTGGGCCCCCAGGGAATTTTTTTTTCAAAGGTAAGTGCATTCTTACAACTTCTCAACTCTCCTCTTCCCTTAGTTCCACGATACAAAATTAAAGGTGGGAAGGTAAATTATACTTTTTTATATCAATTTTTTTTATTCCTATTCAATGCAAAGAACAATCATAGAAAATATTCATTTGGATTATTGTATCATTATTCTTTTCATAGCTCTTAACTAGAGAAAATCATAGTTGTTATATTTATTATAAAACTGTTTACAATCACTAGTTCAAAGGTTTCATCTCTCTATTCCAAACCCCCTTTAAAGATTCAAATATTCAATATCTTTGGATTATTTATACAAGGAAAAATATAACAAATAAAGTAGAATGACTCACATAGATTAATGGGATAACAATGTCTAGTTTCTAAATATAGTTGATTCTCTCCCTTTGACGTCCAATTGGTTGGGACATTGGAAAAAATGGTCCCAAGAGAAAATATGGACAGAGCTTCTCCAAAGAAACACATGTAGATTCCACCTCATGCACTTTCCTAAGAAAATGTTGAAGATTAATCTAATTGGGCATGTTATACAAAAAATATAATAATTTTAATTTTAATATAATAATATATATACTACTAATAATAAAATTTTAATATAATAAAATATATAATAATAATAATTTTAATACAACTGGATTTAAGTAAAAGTGGTCGATAAATATCAATTAAAATAATTATTGAATTAGGTTTTTGAATTTTGATTTAGAGTGAAATCATGAAGATGGGTTACACTTTTGCTTGTTTTATGAGACAAAAAACTGTATTTTCACAAGATGATCAACTTCCGACATACAAAAGTATTTTTTTTATTTAGAATTTCACTTTACAGTAAAAACAAAACTTGTGAAGAATTGTGTTAGCTTTCCAATGAGTATTTTTCAATTTTTTTTTATCACGATTTGATATGTGATGTTGATGCCCTCAACCCACAGGTCGAAAGGTCCACGTCAGCACAGGATCTTTCCTTTTCCCATGGCCTGAAGAACTCTAAACGATTCTTCTATTTCCCTATTGGGAAATATCCACCCACAACAAACTCTCACAGGATCCCCTCTTTATATTTGGGAGATCGGACTTCGTGACTTCGTGAGGTCGGTGGTCGAGAGTTGGTCTCTTGAGTCACTGAAACCCGACAATAGTCAACACTGAACTTTTCCTTTTCCTTTTGGGATTTTCCCTATTGCGATTTTGTCGCTCGCGATGTCAAACAACTTGTCTCGCCAACTCCCAAATCCCGATATGCCGAAACTTTGACGCACGCGTGAGTTTGACTTGTCAACGCTTCTTCACCTCATCGGCATTTTGGACTTCGCAATATTGTGAATCCTAATGCAATGTGTTCAGAACTTCACTCCACGAAACTCTGAAATAGAGTGCTACCTGTCAACCTCTCTGACTCCTCCATGGCCCACACAAATACACTTAGTTTTCGGGATATCGCGTATTAAAATATTGTGATTCCTGTTACAATGTTTACGGGACTTCAACCCATGAAACCTCGATGCATGTATCTGTGTGTAAATCCGATGGCCCTTAGGGTATGGATATATGATATTGTCCCTCCCAAGCTTTGAACCTTTAGGGAATAATCGTCGTATCTCCCCTGCTCCTCCGTGAGATCTAGCGGCTCATGAAAATTCGTGAATCCTCCTCAGAGAATTCTGACCGTCCGTTCTTTCTCTGAGAACCCCTGCACAGCTGACTAAAATGCTTCTCTCCATGGAACTCATTCTCATGCGGGAAAACTTGCAACGCCTCTTACACAATTCAAGGTACTTGGCCCTTTTCCTGCTTCCAAGGACTTTTTGAGGACTTTAGATCCTTCTAAACTGTCTTCAATTCCGAGTCTTAGAGAAGACTCTTGTACGCACTCCTTGTGGAAACCTTCAAACACTTCCAAGCATTGAACCCTTTTGACTCTGCACACACCTGTAGAAACAGTCTCTAAATGCTTCACTCAGGTCCACAACCATGAGACTTCACTTGGCCTGCACATTCCTTGCACGGCTCCTGTGCCTGTCTACACCTCAGAGTGAATGAGAACAAAATCTATCTCTATCTGAACCCTTTTTCAATGCACTCCTTGTGGACAATTCGACTGCACTCCTTGTAGGAATCCTTGTTCAGATAGAGAAACAATTGAAACTCATTCCTACTTCCTTTCAAACTTCAAACTCAAACCATGAAATCATATACACAACATATAAAGAAAATGTATATTAGCAAGCAAACATTCATGAGCATAACATTTAAAGATGCATACACAGAGAATATATGAACACCTTGAGTCTGAATCATAGCGTTATGTTCTCTTCTATGATCTCCTCAATTCTCTCTCCATTCTAATGTTACAATACACAATGAGGGTGTCTATATCCTGTTTCCCTCTCGCAC
The DNA here is from genome assembly GCA_010110895.2 of Picea sitchensis. Taxonomy (NCBI): domain Eukaryota; kingdom Viridiplantae; phylum Streptophyta; class Pinopsida; order Pinales; family Pinaceae; genus Picea; species Picea sitchensis. The sequence continues at coordinate 112,999 of SNQJ01S0019112.1, forward strand.
TCTAAAACTGTCTAATCTAGAATTGAATTCTATCTACTTTAAATTAACTACCATAAATGCCTTCTACCTACTAAGGACGAGAGCGAATTTCTCAAGGTCCATTTACATTATACAAGTGTGCTCCTTCTTAATGGATTCATTTAAGATTGCGCATCAATTTCAAGGTAATTTCAAAATTTGTGCTGGGCACTTGTCTAGCTGTCTTTTGCTTCCGCGCTGGCTCAGTTGATGTTGGTGATGCTCCTGCATCATACTCCCTCACTTGAAAATTTTCATGGGATCCTATCCATGAGCTCATGCATGGTCTGTCCATGCCTCTGTATCTCTGCTTCGGTCTCTTAGCTGGCATATTCAACTGGATGGCCTTTCCATTTGACTAGATACTCAAAGTATTGTTTTCGCCTGGTATTTTTACTGACCCTCTTGTCCAGTATGCACTCCATCTCTGACTTATCTGGAACTGGCATCTGCTTTGTCCACTGTATCACTGGCTACTCAATTTATGTTCCTGTTTCCCCAGCTCTATATGGGTACAAATCTGAGATATTGAATATCGAAGAAATTTTGATCCCATCGGGTAATTCAATCTCGTAAGCATTTGCCCCAATTTTCTTCAAGAACCTACATGGCCTGATTTTCTTCATCTTCATCTTATTATATGTTCCTCTCAGGAACCTTGCTTTCCTCAAATGTTCCAGAACCAAGTCACCAACCTCAAACTGAAATTGTCTCTTGTGCTGATCAACTCTACACTTATATTCCTGGTTTGAACTCTGCAATAGCTCCTTCACATGGCTATGAAGTTCCTTCATCGCCTCTGTGAATTCTTCTACACTAGCGCTCCTAGTCGCAGTCTGTTCTGAATCCCTCAGCTCAGAAATTCCACTCGGTTGCATGCCATAAACAACTTGAAATGGACTCTGCCCTGTGCTCCTATTGACTGAGTCGTTATAAGAAAACTCTGCCTGTGGTAATATATTGTCCTATTGGCTATGGTGCTCTGTCACCAAGCTCCTCAACAAGTCTCCCAGACTTCTGTTCACTACTTCTATTTGTCCATCCGTCTGAGGATGATAAGCCGAACTAAATGACAAGTTAGTTCCCAGCTTCTTCCATAAGGTCCTCCAAAAATTCCCTATGAATTTAGTATCTCAATCCAAAACTAAACTCCTTGGTAAGCGATGAAGTCAAATGACCTCTTTGAAAAATAGGTTTGCAATGTGAGTTGCGTCAATGGTTTTCTGACATGAAATGAAGTGTGCCATTTTGGAAAATCTATCCACCACCACAAAGATTGAATCAAATCCTCTTTGTGTTCTTGGAAACCCCAATATGAAATCCATGCTGATTACATCCCACGACCTTTCTGGTATGGGCAGTGGTTGATAAAACCTTCCATTCTGTCTCTTTCCCTTCGAATGTTGACAAATTCTGCATCTATCCAAAAATATTTTGATGTCTTCTCGCATTCTCATCCAAAAGTATGACTCATTCAACTTTGCAAACATCTTTTCATGACCAAAGTGCCCTGCCAGTCCTCCACTATGCTTCTCCTTTACCAAATTCTTCCTCATGGATGTAACGATCCGCCTTGTTACGACATCCATTCTAGTATACAGGTGCAAACTTTTTTTTTTTGTGTTTACGGTGTGTGCGCGCGTGTAGAAGTAAAAACATACTTGACTCTATGTCGCCCCTTGACATCCAACAAGACGCGACCACGGTGTTCATTGCAAGAAGACAAAAGCTTACGTCGAGTATCTGCAAACAACTAATACCATAGGCAAGGGTGCACCACGCAACATTTAACGAAAAAGTAAAACTGACTGCTAAATACGACTAACTACCCGCCCGTCCTACCCTGCAAGGTTAGGACCTCCAAGACACATAAGAAATGCTCAAGCCCGGTTTCCCATCGTCTTTAACCATTTAAGGTCTCAGGGCTGGTGACTGTTCTGAGGAGCATGGAGGTGTCTACATCCCGCCCGACACAAGTAGACCAAGTAACCAACTGAATAAAATCAAGTACGACATAAATGAGAAGTACAAATGCACCCCTTACGGAAGGCATGCGTCAAGGACTCTGGCAACGAACACCCAAGTTCAACATTATCTAAAGGAACAACCACAAAATGAGAATGACCTTCCAAGATAAA
>SNQJ01S0019113.1:0-13424 GCA_010110895.2 Picea sitchensis
AATAGCCTAATATAAATTTTCTTCTTGAGCCGACAAGGCTTCTAGGGTTATTAGCCAACTCATTAGGGTTTCTCTTGCAGTCCGAGCTCACATTGTAAAGAGGCATCTCATGTTAATACAATAAGAGAAGTTTTTCCTGCATGTTATTCTATGTATGTTGATGAATGTCTTTATGTGTTTATGATATTCTGTAGATGTATGTTAAGTTCCATCTGCAGGGACATATAGATTTCCCTATCTGTGAGTTCTTTGATTTCAGGTTTGGGTTCTTTGTGGCTTCATGCAAGAGGTTGCATGAAAAAATACTGTGGGTTCTGTAAGCCAGTGCAAGGAGTGCACTTCTGAATTCTGCGGAATTTCAAACAAGGACATGCTAGGGAGGTGCACTAGCTGAAGTCATTGACTCAAGGAGGAAGCCTCAAGGTTGTTGAATACCTTGGAGGTAATACTGTGCAGAGGAAGGCACAGAGATAACAGAATCACTGAAGGTTCTATGGAAACTCTTCTAGGAGGGCATTGAGTAAGTGCATAGAGTGCACAAAAGAACTCTATTTCGAGTTCTGAGAAAAGGGAAGTGTCGAAGAGAAGACACTCACAGATTTGTTGAATACTTTGTCAAGAGGTCAGGCTAGAAAATACTAGGGTTTCTGTAAGCCAGTGCAAGGAGGCACTTATGAATTCTGCGGATTCATACAAACAAGGACATTAGGAGGTACCTACTGAAGTCATAGACTCAAGGGAGGAGCCTCGAGGTTGTTGAATACCTGGAGGTAAGACTGCAGAGAAGGCACAGAGATAATAGAATCAATGAAGGTTCTATGGAAACTCTTCTAGGTGGGAATTGAGTTGGTGCATAGAGTGCACAAAAAGAACTTCTATTTCGAGTTCTGAGAAAAGGGAAGTGTCAAAGAGAAGAAACTCACAGGATTTGTTGAATACTCTGTGGGATCTGCAAGTTGTGCATCGAGCAGAAGAACGCTAGCAGGCGTAGAGAGAGTGTGTGAGGGTGGACTTATTCTAAGTCCGAAATCTCAGGAGGAACATTTCCTTTATGCACAGAGCAGCAAAAGAAAATAGCAGAAGGTCAAGAAACCTTTGAGGCTCTCATAATCGACAAAGTTCAGGAGTTTGGCATTTCGGCATTTTGGAGTTCGGGATTGGAGCTGAAAGGATTTTGGAGTCGCTACATCATGAACTCCTGGTGCGCGAAATCGTGCCAGTCGTCGGATCTGGATCACGGTGGCCTTAGAGCCGCTGGATCATGGATACATGGACATGAGGAGCACACATAGGAGGTGCACAGAAGATCAAATCGTGACTGTCAGATCTCGCATAAAGGACCGATAGCCATCGGATCTGGAAGGAAGAGAATGAGGTTTAACCCTCGTAGAAGTAAAGGAGAGGACTCGTCGAAGTCTCGAAAGAATCAGAACCGTCCATCTCATAGGATGTGTGTCAAGAGATCCACATTTCAAGGATTCAGACACCAGGAGACCGAGAGTGAAGATTCTCCAGAAATTTTGAAAGGAGAAATTGCGAAAGGACTAGGACCGTCCACAGAAGGACACGTGGAAGGCGGTCAAGGGTTCAGGAAAAGGCCCGAAAGAGTTCGGTTCCAGGAGGACTGGGCCATTGATCTCTCAGAGCGAGGGTTTCGACATTTTGGGAAGTGGGGATTCGAAAGACAGAGAACAGGGGGAAACTCTTGCATCGTGGTTTCTCGAATCATGAAATCCGGTAGTGCTTGGTCGTGGACCTTCATTTCATCATTTTAGGATCCTGGTGTTCGAGAGGCCAGGAGTCGGGAGACATGGAGTCTCAACTCGTGAATTCACGAAATCCCAAAAGCAGACAATGCCAGAATAGCACGAGTCGGTGTCATTAATCCCTTTTCGTCATTTCGGATACCGGGAGTTCAAGAGCGAAGGAGTCGTGAGACAGGGAGTCCTGACTCACAGAATCGTGAAATTGTGAATTCTGAAGTCCCGAAAGGAAGACGTGGTCACGGGTACATTTCGACATTCTGGGGTCCAGGAGTTCAAAGGACCAAGAACCACCTGCGGTTAGAATCGTGAAATCGCAAATTTCAAAATCCCAAGAAGAAGACGATAGTCACAGGTGGATTTCAGCATTTTGGCGACCGAGAGTTGGAGGGACAAGGAGCCTGGGAGAGATCTCATGCAAGAGTCCCAAAAACCCGAAACGTGAAAGGTGTGTGGGTTCAGATAAGAGAAGAGTGCATGCATAGGTTTTCTCAAGGCCTGTGCTAGAGGACAAAGGGACCTGTGGATTTGTTCAAAGGGTTCCAACAAGAGCCCGAAGATCTATTTCGGCTCAGAAGAAGAGCGATCCAAATACCGGAAGGTCAGTGGACCCTTCTGAGGTAGGGGGTCTACATCACAATGGTATCCATTGCATTAGGTTCCCCCATAATATGAGGAAAGTTTTGTTGAATTTGTCCCCAGGTGAGACACTTGCCTTGGTGCAGGAGCTTCCCTACTTTCATGACTCGATAAAGATAAATCCTTTGTTGTCTAGTGCCCTTGATCTGTGTGTCCAAAATATTATCATTGGATGCATGTTGTATGTATTCGAGGTTGATCTCTATTGGTTTCAGTTGTTCTACTACATTTGAGGTGTCCAATAATGGTGAGAAATAAGGCCGAAGGAGGTCCACGTTGAACACTGGGTGCAAGCCAAGGAAATGAAGAATGTTGAGCTCAAAATAATTATCCCCCATAGCCTTGGTGACGGTGTATGACCCATAACGGAGTGGGAGAATATTTTTATGGGGTCTTGTAAGGCATTCTTTCTGCAAGTGAAACCAAACTTTGTCGCCCACCTAGAACTTATGTGGCACCCGATGTTGATCATGGTGCTACTTTTACTTGTCATTGTACTTCTGTAGGATATCCTTAACCTGTTGGCGGATGTGATGGATCTGCTCAATGAATCGGGTGGCTTTGTCAAATTCAATTGGAGAACGAGATGAGTCAGTAGAGGTGATAGCAAGGGGATGTGAAACATCTATCGGACCCAATGGTTGGAATCCCAACCCCACATGAAAGGGGTTGTAGCCAATTGAGCTATGTAGGGCTCGATTGTAGCTATGTTGGACATAGGGAAAACTCTCATCTCATGTGGAAGGGTGCTTGTAATTATACATGTGCAGGATATGCACGATCATTCAATTTATGACCTTGGTTTGGCCATCTGTCTAGGGGTGGAAGTGTTGGCATATCTACAGATAAAAGGAAGAGTATGTTTTTTTGTCATTGATGGAAAGATTAGCACGAAAAGAGTATACTTGTTTGAAAATTATAGAAATATCAGTAGAATAATGATGATGGCATAGTAAGAACATAAGTGTAAGCTTAGGATGAGGAGCAACAATGATCATTGGATTACACATCTTGAATTCTTGATGGCCATCAGATCTGAATTCAGACAGGAGGAGCATGCATAAGAGGAAAACAAATCTCAGACCTTGGATCTAAGCATCATGGACCAATAGTAATCGGATCCTTTATAACTACGAAGAGGATAAGGTTGAGTACTAACATCCAACTCCATGAAATATGAAGTCACGAAATAATCTTAGCCGTAGGAGCTAGAGGACACGTGGCGAGCGATTGGAATTTCGCAAACTTGCACATTGGAGGAGTCAAAGGAGCATGGTGTGGAAACTCACGATACACGAAGTCACGAAAAAATCTTGGGAGTTGAATCCAGAGGACACACGGTGAGCGATTGACATTTATCTAACTTGCATATTGGAGGAGTCAAAGGAATATGACACAGGAGCTCACGATATGTGAAGTCGTGAAATGATCTAGACCGTCAGATCACCAAGGATCTAGACTGTTGATCTGATATGAAGTCAGATTCCATGATATTAATCGAAACCATTGATCAGAGGGAGAGATCTATGTCATTGATATGATATCAAACATTTCTGATTTTTTTGTTTTGGGAGTTTGGAAGCAACTCACAACAGGAGGTCGCGATATGTGAAATCACGAAACACCTTCATACTTGGCCCCTGGTCATAGCTTGTGGTCACATCAATGGAAGATTGGGGAAGGATCTAGCAACTCTAGGCTCCATTTTAGAGTTTCGCAAGTTGGGAAGATCGAGGCATATCATCTGAAACGAGAAATCATGAAATCACTTTATGTTTAGCATTCGGTCACAGCTAGTGGTCATATGGGATAAACGCGAGACCTTGTGAATGTAATCCAATGGTGCTGGTTAATTGGGAATTTGATTGAAGGGCTATTGTTTCACCTCACGGTTAATTGTTCAGTTATGATTCAGTTAGCAGAACTGAATCATAGTTATTGGACGTTTGGCGATTCAGTTGCTGAGGCGTTTTCCTTGGAGATTCGAGGTGTAACTGAATCGGTGGGAGAACATAAAAGAGATATGCAGTGACTGTGTGAGGTTGGATCTTCTCACTGGAAAAATGAGTTGAACTGGGAGAAAGGAAAATCACAGTATGAACTGTTTGAGATCAAACTCAGAGATGAGAAACAGAAGCTGAACAGAACATAAAAGGTGAAGAGAGGAGAATGTACACATGTCAAAGAGGATGAGAGGAACGGAGAAAGAGTAGATAGAAAGAGACAACAAGTCAAGCCAAGTATGAACAATAGAAGAATAGTGAAGAAGAGAAGAATTACATAAAAGAGAAGAACTGATATATATGTATTGTTGGTTAATCAATTATTTATTTATAATCAGGGAGGTAGGGAGGTGATAGGGAGGATTGTAGTCCTCTATTATTCAATTTGGTGCTTGAATACTGGAATTTGAAGCTTTCATCTAGTTGTGACTAGAAAATAGGGTGGCAGGGTGGTGCTTGGGAAAACACAGAGTTTTATGTATGCAAGTTGGTGCTTGTATAAGTGGAAGTAGGTGCTTCCATCCAGTTTGTGTTAGAACACTCAGGGAGGTGGTGCTTCCTTCTAGTGGGTGCTAGAGAAACCAGAGAGTTGGTGCTCTCAACAAGTTTCAAATTGTAAAAGAGAGGTGGTAGCCTCATTTTAAGTTGTGCTCAAAGATATATGATGTACAAAAGATAAAAGACTTCCTATCATTCGAAGAAGAAGCAGTTTTCTCCCTTTAAGGTTTTCCTCGTGAAAAATTGTTTATGTGTATATCATGTGTGTGATTGATGGTTATTATTTCTGTTGTTCATATATTGTATAATCTTGATTATTGCTTGGTGAATTTTAAAAATGTTTTAACAAACATAATATTGTTTAAGAACAGTAACAACTAATTCACCCCCCCCTCTCAGTTGTCTTGGAAATTTCAAAAATTGGTATCAGAGTATGTTCCTTTTATTTAAAGGTATATCTGTAAGCTTAAACATGAAAAGTCATGAAGGGAATTGCACCAATAAGCCTCCTCTGTTTGATGGAACAAATTTTTCCTTTTGGAATGTTAGAATGAGAACATACATAATGCCCTTAGGTGTTGATGTTTGGGATGTAGTAGAAATTGGATATATAAAGCCTGTTGTGCTAGCCTCTAAAGATGATAAGTTAGAATTTAGTTTCAATGTAAAGGCAATGAATTCTATCTTGAATGGACTTGCCAAAGATGATTTGGTAAAGATGATGCATCTTGAATCTTCCAAAGCAATGTGGGATAAACTTATTAATAGTTGTGAAGGAAATGAGAAAGTAAAAGATGCCAAATTTCAAACATATAGATTGAAATTTGAACAAATAAAGATGAATGAAGATGAACCAGTTAGCAAGTACTTGTTAAGAGTTGAAAATCTTGTGAATGCCATGAAGGGTCTTAATGAGAAGATTGAAGAATCATTTTTAGTTCAGAAGATTTTAAGATCTCTGATTGATAAATTTAATCCAAAACTCTCTGCAATAGAAGAAATAAATGATATTAAAACTCTATCCATTGATAAACTCCTAGGAACTCTAACTGCATATGAAATGAGAATTAGTAAAGATAAATCCATTACTATAGAAGCATCTTTTAAAACAGACAAGAATACTGCTTTAGAACTAGATGATATTGAGGCAAAATTTGTGAGAAGGTTAAAGAAAGGATCAAGCAGATACCAAGGCAAGTTGCCCTTCAAATGCTTTAACTGTGGTAAAATAGGTCATTTTACATCTAAGTGTCCTCACAAGAAAAAGGACCAAAAGGACCAGAACTCTGATGATGAAAAGAAATACAAATTTAAGAAATATAGTAAAAAGAAAAGTTTGTGTGCAAACAATGACGACTCCTTAGAAGACATAGATAGTGATTCATCCTACAAAGACAAAGTGAATGATTTTATGCTTATGGCTATAAAAGATCTTGATGATGAACATTTAGGATGCAAAATGGATGACGAAGAAGCTATGGTGGATATGGAAGGTGATTTAATCAGTTCTTTGGAAGAAATTGACAGACTTAGATGTAAGAAGAGAAAACAAAAATAGTTGTTTATGCAGTTTAAAATGAATGGTAAGAAACCTGATGAATACTTTGCCTTACTAAAAATGGAGTTAGAAGAGGAAAATAAAATAGAGGACATTCTGAAACAACAGTTATTAGAGAAGAAAGCGAGATGTGAAGCCTTGGATGAAGAGATAGTAAAAACTAGAAAAGAGATGGAGAATTTTAAGGCATTATATCACCAAAATTTGTCAAGTATTAAAGCATTAGAAGGATTAACCTCCATTCTAAATCAGAAAAGGAACCCAAAGTTGAAATATGGCTTGGGCTATGAAGAAGGATCAAGTAGTGATCATCCAAGTAATACAAAATCCATCAAGTTTGTCAAACCTACAATCATTAACAACAACCACTCTGCAGAAACAAAGAAAGAAAATCAACCACCAAGCAGGAATGAAAGAAAAATTACCAGAACTAAATCTGTAGATCAAAGGAATTATCAGCATGGAATAAATCGACCTGCTCAAAGAAGAAATCCTTTTTTGAGGTACAAAGGATTTTTCTATGGATATTGTTTTTTCTGTTCTAGATTTGTTCACAAATCTATAAATTGTTCTTTAAGATTTAGATATTAGCAATCAAGATACTCAAGAAATAATTATCTGCCACAACAAAGATTGAGACAACCAAGCAACAAACAACCACAGACTATAAATCATGTGATGGCTAGGAAAAGGACGCAGGTGAAACATAACAACAACTATAAGCAAAAAAATCGTTATGATCTGTTATTCAGTGAACCAGAATGTTACATCTACCATAACTATGGACATAAAGCTGCAGATTGTCGCTTAAGTAATTATAAGCCAGATTTGAATCCCACTGCTGAAAATTTCAAGGTTTGGAAGAATAAATAAGATGGCAAGTGTAGACTAGTGTTATCAGCCCAAAGAAAAAATAATCCATGGTATATTGATAGTGGATGTTCCAAACATATGACTAGAGACAAAAGTAAGTTTCTAACTCTAAGTGAAAGAAAATCATAGAATGTAACTTTTGGAAATGATGCACTAGGAAAAATAAAAGGTAAAGGAATAGTAAGTATGAGGAATGGAAAAGGAAAATCTCAAGATGTGTTGTTTGTAGATGGTCTGAAACAGAATCTACTAAGTGTCAGTAAAGTTTGTGACAGAGGAAGTGTAGTTTTTTTACTTCTAAATATTATAAAATAAAGTTTGTGAATTCAGGAAAGTTGATTGCAAAAAGGATAAGAATAAAAAACAATGTCTATGTGTTAAAAGAAGAAAAAGAAGAATGCCAATTAATCAAGTATGATTAAAGTTGGCTATGGCATAGGAGACTTGGACACCTAAATTTTGATCATATAATCAATATTAGAAACAATGGGGCAGTAAAATATCTTCCAAAGATATCAAATCCATATGAATATGTTTGTAAACCTTGCCAGATAGGAAAGCTCACTTGGACACAGTTCAAATCTAAAAACTTTCCTTCAACAAAAAAACCTCTCTAGTTAGTACATATGGATTTATGTGGACCATCAAGAAAAGAAGGTACAGGAAAAGAAAACCATTTTATCTTGATTATTTATGATTATTCGAGACTAACATGGGTTTCCTTTTTGAAGGAAAAATCTGAAGCATTTGAAAAATTCAACGTGTTTAAGGCTCTGACTGAGAATCAAACAGGAAAAATATTGAAGGAAGTAAGGTCTGATAGAGGAGGAGATTTTAGTTCATGTAACTTCAAAGAGTTCTATGATAAACATGGGATCAAAAGAGATTACACTATTCCAAGGACTCCACAACAAAATGGAGTAGTTGAGAGGCAAAATATATCAGTTCAGCAGATGGCAAGATCAATGATGAATGAACGGAATATTGCTCAGACATATTGGGTGGAAGAAATCCATACAGTTGTTCATATTCTTAGCAAATCTCACCTTAGGCCACACTATGACAAGACTCCTTATGAACTATGGTTTGGAAGACCTGTTTCAATCAAGAATTTTAAAGTCTTTGGGAGTAAATATTATATAAAAAATAATGATGAAAATATTGGAAAATATGATGACACGGTTGATGAAGGTATATTCTTCGGTTATGCTACAAACAATAAAGGATACAGATACTACAATAAGAGGCTTCATAAATTGGTTTATTGTATCAACATAAAATTTGATGAAGAGATCCCAGTATGAAATGTAAGCAGTGTTGAACCAAGCACAGAATATATAGTTGAAGATGAAGATGAATAGGTCCAAGGATCAGAAAGAGAAGAATCTGAATCAGATGAAGATACGAATACTCAGGCTGACACAAATCAGTAGAAAGAAACAAAACCACCTCTCAGAATTGTTAGAAAGAATCATCTTGAAAATCAGATAATTGGAGATATAAATAAAGGAGTTCAGACAAGAAGGAAATTTATAAACAAAGGAGTTCAAACAAGAATGAAATTGATTAAAGACTCGCAATCCTCAGAACAATCTCATGTTTCTTTTCTATCTATGATTGAACCTAAAAATTTTGATGAAGCCAACAAGCATGATGATTGGATTAGAGCTATGAATGAAGAGGCACTTGATCAGATTGAGAAGAACAATACTTGGGAGTTTGTTCCTAGACCTGAAGATAATAATGTAATAGGTTCCAAATGGGTGTTCAAGAATAAAATGAATGAAAAAGGACAAGTTGTTAGGAATAAAGACATATTGGTCTGTAAAGGGTATGCATAAGTTGAAGGACAGGAGTTTGATGAAACCTTTGCACCAGTGGCAAGATTGGAATCCATCAGAATGTTTCTTGCATATTCATTTCATAAGAACTTTAAATTTTATCAGATGGATGTTAAGTCATCATTTCTTAATGGAGATCTAGAGGAAGAAGTATATATGGAGCAAACTGAAGGATTCTCATTGACACATAATCATGACTATGTCTCCAAGATGAAGAAGGATTTATATAGACTGAAACAAGCACCATGAGCTTGGTATTATAGACTGGACAAAGTTTTACAAGACAAAGGGTTCAAGAAAGGTATTGTTGACAACAATCTCTACATTAAGTCTGAAGGTGATGATGTACTAGTTGTTTTGGTTTATGTAGATGAAAATATTTTTGGTTGTACTAATGATTCCTCTGTCCAGTGGTTTGCTAATTCTATGCAAACAGAGTTTGATATGTCCATGATAGGAGAACTGTCATATTTTCTTAGTTTACAAGTAAATCAAAGTACTCCAGGAATTTTTATCTCTCAAGAAAAATATTTGAAAGATATGTTGAAGAAGTTTCAGATGGAAGATTCTTCCCCTGTTAGTACACCTATGGTGGTCAATTGCAAGCTCAGTAAAGATGATATTTCACCTGATGTTGATCAAATGACATATCGATCAATGATAAACAGTCTTATGTACATCACAACATCCCGTTATGATATAATGAAAGCTGTTAGAATGGTAGGTCATTATCAATCTTCTCCCAAACAAATTCATTTAGTAGTTGTCAAAATGATATTCAAATACTTAAAGGGAATAATGACTTATCGTCTGTGGTATCCTAGAAGTCAGAATTTTCAGTTAACTATTTATTCAGATGTTGATTGGGAAAATTGTGTAGATGAGAGAAAGAGCACCAGTGGAGGTGCATTCTTCCTGGGTAACTCGTTAGTAGCATAGCTTAGTAAGAAGCATGGATATATTTCCTTATCAACTACATAGGAAAAGTACATTGTTGTTGCTACTTGTTGCACTCAGATTTTATGGATGATACAAACTCTTGCATACTTGAAGGTCACTTATACTGATCCCATCCCACTTCATTGTTATAACACCAATGACATTAGTGTCTCCAAGAATATTTACTTCATTCAAAGACTAAGCATATACCAATCAAATACCATTTTCTCAGAGAACAAGTTACAAACATAGTTGTTCAACTGAATTATATTCCTTCCACGGAACAGATAGTTGGCCTCTTTACTAAACTGTTAGGAGTGACACCTTTTGGATATCTTCATCAAAATTTGGGGTTTATATCTTCTTTCACCTAATATGTTCACCTTTTAAGGCGGAGTATGTGCTTTCCGCATATCTGATATCTTCGAGATGTACTGCAATAGCTTAGGGGGAGTGTGTTTCTTCTTTGACATTAATGTCAAAGGGAGAGAAAAAGTGTGGTAATGGTAAGAATGCTATGGTAAGGATGCTATAGTGGTATGGTAGCAAGGATCCTACAGTGGTATTGTTGGATGTCCAGGCATAATAGTGCAGTTCATCAAGTTCTTCAAGGTTGCCATCAATGCCAAAGGGGGATATTGTTGGCATATTTACAGACAAACGGTAGAGTATGCTTGTTTGCCATTAATGTCAAGATCAGCACGATGAGAGTATACTTGTTTTCCAATGATAGCAAGATCGGAAGGGAAATGATGATGGCATGTAAATAACAAAAGTGTAAGCTCAGGAGGAGGAGAAACAAAGATCGTTGGATCACACATCCCGAATTATCGATGGTCATCAGATATAAATTTAGACAGGAGGAGCGTGCAGAAGAGGAGAACAAATATCAAACGTTCGATCTGAGCATCGAGGACCAACAACCGTCGGATCCTGTATAAATGAGAAGAGGATAAGGCTGAGTACTAACCTCCAACTCTGTGAAATATGAAGTCATAAAATAATCCTGGCTGTTGGAGCCAGAGGACACATGGCGAGCGATTGGAATTTCGTTGACTTGGACATTGGAGGAGTCAAAGGAGTGTGGTGTGGAAACCCGCGATATGCAAAGTCATGAAAAAATCCTGGTTGTTGAAGCTAGATGACACGTGGTGAACGATTTCCATTTCGCTGACTTGCACATTGGAGGAGTGAAAGGAATATGACATGGGAACTCGCAATATGCGAAGTCGTGAAATGATTTGGACCATCGGATTACCAAGGATCTAGACCATTGATCTGATATGAAGTCAGATTCCACTATATTGATCGCAATCGTCGATCAGAGGGAGAGATATCGGTTGTTGATCTGATATGAAACATTTCAGAGTTTCGTGTTTCGAGAGTTTGGAAGCAACTCACAGCAGGAGGTTGCGATATGATAAATCGCCAAACACCCTCATGCTTGGCCCCTGGTCATATCTTGTGGTCACATCAGTGGAAGATTGGGGAAGGAGCTAGCAATGCTAGGCTCCACTTCATAGTTTCATGAGTTGGAAAGATCGAGGCAACTCACAGCTGGATCACTCGAAATGCGAAATCACAAAATCACTTTATGTTTAGCATTCGGTCATAGCCAGAGGTCATATGGGATAAACACGAGACCTTTCGAATGTAATCCAACGGTGTTGGTTAATTGGGAATTTCATCGAAGGGCTACTATTTAACCTCACGGTTAATTGTTCAGTTATGATTCAGTTAGAAGAACTAAATCACAGTTCTTGGATGTTTGATGATTCAGTTCCCGAGGCATTTTTCTTGGAGATTCTAGGTGTAACTGAATCAGTGGGAGAGCATAAAAGAGATCTGCAATGACTGTGTGAGGTTGGTTATTCTCACTGGAAAAATGAGTTGAACTGGGAGAAAGGAAAATAACAGTATGCACTGTGTGAGATCAAACTCAGAGATGAGAAACAAAAGATGAACAAAATATAAAAGGTATAGAGAGTAGATGTAAGAACCTAGTTTAACAAAGCCTAAATTTTTTTGTAAATTTAAACAATTAATATTATTTCGACGTATAAGCAATAATCAATTTCATTATTCGGCATATAAGAAGCATAAATTTAAATTTATGAACAGCATGCTAATAAATTTAAATAACCATCACATATTCATGAGAATGCATAAATAAAAATACCTCTCTCTGATGCTAAATTCCCCACCTCTAGTTGTCCTCTATGTTTCTTTGCCCAGACTCTTCCCAAAACTGAATCTTCCTCCCTGCCAGTTAGGAATAGAGCCTATCCAGCTCCCTAGATCCAGGATTCCATGAGGATTCCTGGCCCCTGAGCCCAAAACTCCCAGCAACCTAGTGCACCCCTGTAACAATCCACCCAAACTCCAAAACCAGAAAAATATCAAACAGAAAACACAGTCCTCTCCTGCAATAATGCTCCTCTCCCCAAATTTTCATAATCACTCTTGAAGGCCTCTGCCCAGTCATATCCTCCCCATTCACTGCCTCCTCCTTCATTTAAGGCCACCCACCTTATCCCCCCATTTAGCACCTTATCCCTCCATTTACTACCTTATCCCCTTGTCATACGTAAAGTCTTATAATAAATAAATTAAAGTTATTAAGCCTTGAATTCTTTATCCAAACCTTAAATGTGTTGATTAATCAATTATTAAACAATTAATAAATAGATAATTAATTAATTAATATTTTTAATAAATAATCTTTATTTAACTAACAGACACTAGGACAGTTAATTATTTAATTAACTATACTTGATAAACCCTTTGAAACTATTTAACTAGGGTTGTTACATACAACCACCCTTCAGGAAAATTCATCCCAAAGTTAAAATATTTTATGGTACAAGGGAAAAGAAACATGGTTCACACATTCATAACAAATAACTGACATTATTAGTAAGTAAGCCAGAAACTCATTCATAATAGTGTACATGTGAAAGAAATGCATGTGTAGCTAGAACATACAAGTCTCGTTCATGTACTAATATCAATGACTATCATTTATATAGTAATTTCCATATGCATCCAATCCTTTCAACAAGACTATTCATTTTATAAAAGAAAATAAACCAATCAAATGTTCGCGAAATCTTTTAATTACAATTATCCAGCTCAACAATGTTATTTAGACAATTTTAGTTTAGTTACATAATTATGAATATTCATATATATAAACATTTTGTTTTCAGAAGGAAAAAAAATAAATTCCACCATAAGACATATCTCCATACACTCTCAACTATTTCTACTCATCCTTCCTCCCTAACTTACTTCCATCTTCCATTCCTAT
>SNQJ01S0019113.1:19688-51310 GCA_010110895.2 Picea sitchensis
CTTCAACATCCTCCTTATCTAAACCCTAACCCTTATCGTCGTAACCCTAATTTCTCTTTTCCTCAATCATTTCTTCTTGCGAGGTCCCTAGCTACACGGTCGGCCGCCATGGCCTTCTCTCATGGCTTCTCCTCCTCGTGGTCTGGGTGTTTGGTTTCTGGCTGGCGGAGGTGCTACACCGGTGCATGTCACTTGCATGAGCTCTCCTCCTTCGTTTCTTGCGCTGAGTTGGGTTTTGGCCGCTTCGTTACTTAGGCGTCGACTTGTATGTGGTGTCTGTGTAAAGGCCTGTAGGCTACATTTTTTTTTTCAAGTAACTCCCGATACAGGGGACATAAGATTTTCTCTCATGAATCAGAGTGGGAGAGTGTTTATGAATCAAGGCTTCAAGATATGGAAGAATTCCTTGGAAGGAACCATTGTGGCATCTTTCAATTTTTCTTTCGTTCTGCATATAGTACCCAAGACTGGAAATGGTGGCAATGGCCTGGCTTTCATTATAACGAATGGGAAGGAAAATGTGCCCGATAATATTTATGGGCAGTATCTAGGACTCTTCAACTCTACCACTAATGGATATTCAAAGAACAAATTGGTTGCAGTGGAGTTCGATACCAAAAGGAACAATGCCAACGACCCAGATGATGATCACATCAAAATAGATGTGAACAGGATAGAATCCATCGCAAATGCTTCTGTGAGTTCTCACAATATTATCCTTGAGAGCCAGTCGGATATTGTTGCGTGGGTTCAGTATGATGGGGGTTCGAAACTGATGAGACATGTGGAAGAGGAAAGCTTGGTGCTGGCTCTGACTCAATAATTTTGGCACTCTGGTCGACCAGACCATCTCGACACTCTCTGACTACATGGATCCCAGTGACTGCATTGTAGACAAGGCAACCAGTGGTGTTGCAGGACGCGCAATGCATGGGAGTTAGTACTCCTCCTCGTGGTTTGATTTGGCGCTTATGCGCTGGCTCTGACTCAATCATTTTGTCTAACCTGTGATTTTTCATGGCTCATGGTAAATGATTATGAATGCTGACATGTGTTATCGATGCAGGTCTCGGGTGCTAGAAAGAAATAAAAGTGGGCCCAAGGCTCCCAATGTTTCTCTATTTTTATTTTTATTTTGCGGTTTTATTCTTATTTAGCCTTCTTTTTTTTTTAGCTTGTTGATTTTCTTCAGTTCTTAGTCGACTTAACAAGGTATGTAAAGGCGTGGAAAACAAGCTACAACCATTGCGATAGCCAAGGCGTCCCCCTGGACTCTTTCCATTTGAAAGAATAGGATCATTTTCTACTGGGTTGGAGCACTTGTGGCAAATAAATAGATAGTGAGGGCATATCACTAATTTTACTATTCTAGTAGTGAGGGAACCTGCATGCATCCGTGCACCATCTATATATTAAATAGGATAAGTTTATCCTTAGTCTTCAGTTTAGAGATAAGGAACTAAATTTAGATGAGGCAGTCTGTTTTATTTTTTTTTAGCAGTCTTTCTAAATTCCCTTTTTTTTTTGTTAGATAGAGAACAAATCCTATTTGGAGTGCATTCTCCTGCATGAATATCTTGAGATCTAAGCAATATATCTATTTTTGTAAACCTAGGAGTCCCCTCTCAGTTATATAAGAGAAAGAGTTAGGGTATGGATTTGTATTAGAGAGTTTTAGTTTTATTTATTCCACAGAAAATTATGTCTATAGAATTTTCCTGTAGCATATTTTTATTCTGCAGTAATGGAGTATCAGTAACAGGGGTTCTTAATAGTAATCTATGTGTTACATGGTATGTTTTCTAACTATGTGTTTATAGATTCTATTGAGATTCAGATTGCAGTTTTGATTAGCATTTAAATTTAGACTGTATTAGTTAACTGTAGGAGCAGAATCTGTTCACCATGTGTTAGAAATATTCATCATGGTATCTTAATGTTACTTCCTTCTACAGGTGAGGCTTCTTACATACAGGTGAGGCGTCTTACAGGTTCTAAGGTGAACAAGCCTCCTTCAAACTTACAACAGTTTCTAAGGTTTTTCTGGTTTATTTCTGGGTCAATTCTGAGTAGGTGTGTAGGCCCTTGGCCCTAGATTTTAAACATTAGCTCTGATACCAAGTGTAAGAACCTAGTTTAACAAAGCCTAAATTTTTTTGTAAATTTAAACAATTAATATTATTTCGACGTATAAGCAATAATCAATTTCATTATTCAGCATATAAGCAACATAAACTTAAATTTATGAATAGCATGCTAATAAATTTAAATAACCATCACATATTCATGAGAATGCATAAATAAAAATACCTCTATCTGATGCTAAATTCCCGACCTCTGGTTGTCCTCTCTGTTGCTCTACCCAAACTCTGCCCAAAACCGAATCTTCCTCCCTGCCAGCTAGGAACAGAGCCTATTTGGCTCCCTAGCTCCAGGATTCTGTGAGGATCCCTGGCCCCCGAGCCCAAAACTCCCAGTAACCTGGTGCACCCCTGTAACAATCCACCCAAACTCCAAAACTAGAAAAATATCAAACAGAAAATACAGTCCTCTCCTGCAATAATGATCCTCTCCCAAAAATTTCATAATCACTCCTGAAGGCCTCTACCCAGTCATATCCTCCCCATTCACTGCCTCCTCCTTCATTTAAGGCCACCCACCTTATTCCCCCATTTACTACATTATCCCATGTCATACGTAAAGTCTTATAATAAATAAATTAAATTTATTAAGCCTTGAATTCTTTATCTAAACCTTAAATGTGTTGATTAATAAATTATTAAACAATTAATAAATAAATAAATAATAATATTAATAAATAATCTTTATTTAACTAATACACACTAGGACAGTTAATTATTTAATTAACTATACTTGATAAACCCTATGCAACTATTTAACTAGGGTTGTTACAGCAAAATGTACACATATCAAAGAGGATGAGAGGAATAGAGAAAGAACATATAAAAAGAGACAACAAGTCAATCCAAGTATGAATAGAACAAAAGAATAGTGAAGTAGAGAAGAATTGTAGAACGGAGAAGAAGTGATAAGAATTGATATATCTATATTGTTGGTTAATCAATAATTTATTTATAATCAGGGAGGTAGGGAGGTTTTAGAGAGGACTGTAATCCTCTGTTATTCAAGTTGGTGCTTGAATACTAGAAGTTGAAGCTTTCATCTAGTTGTGGATAAAAAACAAAGTGGTAGGGTGGTGCTTGGGAAAACAGAGAGTTTTTTGTATGCAAGTTGGTGCTTGTATCAGTGGAAGTAGGTGCTTCCATCCAGTTGGTGCTGGAACACTCTGGGAGTTGGTACTTTGTTGGCACAGGAGAAGAACCAGGGTTCAACACTACAACAATGCACCAACAAAACCCTAACTACCGGCCCTTTCGGCAACACTTGCGAAGAAGATGAAGTCTCACCCGAGGTAGACGCAAGGATGGTTGCAGGACTCAGATGTCTGCAACCTTAGCAAGGAAGCAAATCTATGATTCTAACACTTAAAAAAGCACTCAAAAGTTAATTTTCATTAGTCTTTACCCCTTTATTCACATCGCAAGTAAAACCCTAATTACAGAACAACACAATATTCATTCAGATACAAGGTATTTAAGCACTAAACATGTGTACAAAAGTCATATTTAACATCCATCCATATTATTAAGCACTAAGAAACAATAGATCTATATATCATTCATCGATATTAAAGCACTAAGAAAGAAAACACATAAACACATCAATACATCACACAAAGCATAGCAACATAGCATGTAAGTGGCTCACCCCCACCCTTGGGCTACGTCCACCAACTCTTCTCTTCTTTATTATCTTTGGTCAAGCTTCTTACAGGAATGTAGCATCCAAGTTCTACTCCGCAGAAGACAGGAGATCTACGTGCACTCCGCCAGATCCTCCTTCTTGTAGCTGGGGTACAACACCAAGCCTTCACACAGTCTCTTACAGTTACTTGCACTATCCTTGCAAGCCTCACACAGTATGCACAAAGCACTTACAAATATTGATCACATAGATCCAACTCTAGCACTTAGCACACTAGCCTATTAGGTCTCTTTTCCCCCCTTTCTTACATCCCTTAGCTACTTATTTATACATTACAAAATAGGCCTAATCATGGGTAAACCCATGGGCCATCATCCCATACCCATTACATAATCCTAAATCCCAAAAAGGGCCCTAAAAGGGGCTGATATCTTGTGATATCCACTTCATCTTGCACTCTGCCTTCGACAACATGTTGAAGTCCCAAAATTACTTCAAGCATGACCAAGAATCCTCAAAACTTAGTCAAGGGCCAATAGGCCCCCAAAACTCACCTGTGACTCGTCTTGAGTCACTAAGATCTGATTAGTTCTACTTCAAAAGCCTCAAGCTTGTCTTGAGCTGCTTCGACTTGTTTTTGTACTATGGCCTCTTGTTCAGCGAACTCTTCTATGACTGCTTTGTTGAGAGGTCCCTCTAGGCGTTGTTCAACTACAGTGATGACCTTCTCCAGTTCCGCTCCTCAAACTTCGATCTCTATGAACAGTTGGTAACATTCATCCTGTACAAGTTAGAGCCTCTGAATTACTTCCATAACTCTTCTCTGAATAGTGTGGACCTGTTGTTGGGCAGTGCACTGCTCTTGGGATCGCTTCATTCTTTCCACAGCTAACAGGGGCTTCAACCGCACCTCTATTTTCTCTGCTTGCTGCTTTGATTCCTATAGATGTGAGTCTAGTGACTTCAACTCTGGATTCTCAGTGAGTCACTCATACATATGGGCACTGTGATCACTCAGTTGCTTTCATTCCAGGGAAAGGAATTTTATTCTTTCAATTGTGCTTCGAGCAGTTTCTTCTCTTTGATCCCTTACATCATGTGGGGTGTCTGGTATGGTGTGTAGATCTAAGTTTGTTATTCATTGTTGTGGCTACTGTATAGCTTCTGTGAGCTTCTCTACTTGATGTGTGACTTGGTCTTCTTTCTGTGGTTCTAATCTTGCCACAGAGTGGAGTGCTCTATTGACTGCTTCTTTCACTTCGAGTTTCTCTACGAGCAAATTTTATCTTTCTTGTTGCATCTGTGCTTTCTCTTCTTCAAACTTTTCTAGGAGAGAAACCTTCTCTTATTCTACAACTCTGGGTTGTTCTAGGATTACGCCTTGCACTTGCTTTAAGGCCTGGGTGGCTTGTTCTATTTCTTCTTGTGTGCAACGAAGGTCAGCATCGACTGCATCAGCTAGTCAACAGAGTTGGGTTGGTTCATCTCCCAACTCTGGTTCTCCTGATGGTAGGGGCATGGTGGACACTGCACGAATGGACTGAAGAGCCTGTTGTACCCCTCAGAATTCAACCTTAATTATGTCATACATTTCCTCCTGCTTATCTTCTTATTTCTCCATGATTTCCAACAAAGCGTCATTTCGGGCTACTATGATGAAGTCAAAATCATCGGTAGTAAGCACAGTCTTCATCTTGGTCACGGTAGCTCTGGATTTCTTCAAGGAAGAAGGTTTTTGGGGAGAAACATTCCTCTTCCTCAGGGGATCAGTCTCATATCTAGGCGTTGTTACTTCGCCTTGCTTCTATTTAGATCCTTTGTCATTTATCTCTTCATCATCACCCCCTCGATCAGGTGATACGGAAGCATTCTTTCCTGAGGAGTTTCTTAAGTCTTGGACCTCTTTGGTCTTCTTCGTTCTATTGGGTCTGGGTGTATCATGTTCTTTGTGTGTGGTCTCTAGGCTGTCAAGGTCAGCCATCTCTACAAGGTCTATTGGAATAAGGAGGTCTGTCAACCAGTCCTTAGTGATCTTCTCAAGGTGTTGTTCCATGAGTTTGTAGTACAACTGAAGCTACTCCTTGTGTTCATCGGCTTGCATTGTAAGGTAGATGAAGTGTCTATATGCTTAGAACTTCATCAGGGGTTGAAACCTCTGTAGGGTGTTTGGATTCATGTGAGCTTCAACTTCGATGGCTCTCTTTAGCTGAAGGTAATATGTGTGAAACACAACATTCGACTACCACTGTTTTTTCATATCAATCAAATACCAGAGTTTGGCGAACTTCACAGTAAATGGCTCGAACGGTTCAATATCCGGAAAGGTCGCACCTTCCGGCATCTCCCAGGAAACAAAGGCGATGAGGATTAGAATATAGCTAAATTGAAACTCATAGCCCTGATCTTGTGCTTCGTGACAGTCTAGTTACTACTGATTAACTAGGTACTTCACCCATTTTATATGTAGACCTTCCACGCACTTCCCTGCAAGGTCAACGACAAAGCCTGTGACCTGCATGGGTCGGTTCTTCCTTACTAACTTTCCGGCTATTAATTGGCAGGCTAGGCGCACTGCTCCATTCTGTATGGAGGCTACCTTGTAGCCTCACATCCCCTTTTCAACATCGTCATATGTATCCTTGATATTATATGCTAGTGCGTAATCTGTGCCTTTTCCTGGATAGAACTCTTGTGGTTCATGTCCTTGCATACTTAATCCTGTGATACTATGGATCAACGTTGGATCGACTGTGATACAACGGTCTATCCATAAGTAGCCACCATGGTAACATGAAAGTAATATCTTGACATAGGTGTTGACTTCCTGGTGCCTTCCGAAGTGTGGGATTTTCATTACTTTTAACAAGGTGGACTACATGAGGTTCATCATCCACGGTTGTGGGATTATCTTTGAGTTATTCCCCTTCGTCCTAGTCAGGTATTTATATGAGGCATATTGTAGTTCTTGTAATCTCTGAGGTTGAAGTCACTGAACTTCAACGTTGCGATCTTGTCCTGTTGTGCTCAAACTGTGCGTATCCCCTTCAATATGTACGCAGTAACCATGGTGTACTCGAAATCTCTTGGCACACTATCTCGATTCATCGCGTCGGCCAGAGGCAGGATGTATTCAGGAAATATGGTTGGGATCAACTTAACATTTTCTAGGTCATCTCGGTGTTTGGTTCTCTTTTCCATTGATGGTCAAGATGGTCTGATTCTGTGAGAATTCGACGAAGAGGCTTTCACTCCTCTCATCGATGATACTTGTACACCCACAGACATCACTCTTTTAGACATGAATCTCTGAGTCATGAGGTCGATGAGTAATTCCTTCACAGACTCTTTGNGCGCTAAGTTATTCAAACATACACGCTCGTGGTTGAATATCTCGGGTTCGAAGAATAACTTCTCAATGAAATGGGATGGATGGCAATAGCACGATGATCACTGTGCAAAATCAACTATTCTGCAGGCTCAGATAGTCACGGTTGGAAAAAGTGTTCTCGTTGTGTGGCATGACGGGATAAATAGATAACTCGAGAATGGATCTCTTGCAACAGGTGAGAAGCCTTCATTAACTCAGTTCTATCCATTATGGCGTGGTCCCAATAGTCTGGTGGCGAACGTTATGACCATAAATTCCTTTATACCCATTCGGGTCGTCGGTCTAATGGTTATACTATTTCCAATGACTATATTGCTTTGCCATAGCGAAGTGCCATGTGACACAATTCTGATACCCCAACGAATTTCCAATCTTGTAAATTTTCCTTCTGCGAAGTTCCCTCTGGAACCTTCTATAACTTTTCAATCTTATCTCTCTTCTTACTTAGTTTTCTAACCTTTTTTCCAGTGAGCTTAGTCTCAGAATTCATTTTTCCATTCTGATTCTTATCTTATTTTGCCAGAGTAACTTCGCGTTGTTGAGATTCTTTCCTAGAAATCAGGGGTAGTACTTCATCTGTATATGGAATAGGTACTTCAATATCTTGTGGGTCTTCTAGTGTTATTCCCACTTCGACATCCAATTCTTTGGTTCTAAATAGCTTTGCTCGGTTCTCATGTTCTTCAATCAAGTCTGTGATCCTCCTAGTCATGAAATATTTCAACTCTTGCTTCTTTTTTTCTAATACTTCTTCTTCTTTCCTTCTGGCCTAATCTCCTTCAATCCAAGGTTTTCCTAGTAACATAGCAAATGGAGTGTTGTTCTCAATAAATTTAACAACTTCAAATTATTCCTTTGTTGATGTTCCATGAGCACTCATATATATCTAGGTAAGTCTTCCACATAGGGTTATCATCTTTCCTCTAGGTAATCCTATTCCTCCTAATGAAGGAATCATAACAGGCTCCCCTAAAAGTTTCCAAGTTCTTTCTGTCATGATATTCACCTATGTCTCTTCATACAGAACAAAGTCAATTTCGAAGTCTCCTATTCTTGTTTCAATGCACTCTTTTTCTTTGAAGATCTCTAATAAGTTGATATGTCGATGGTCATTCAAGGTTTCTTTCATCTGTATCAATACTTTTTCTGATTCTTTCTGGGGTTCCATCATAATCTCAGTTTCTTGACATTTCCCATGGTCTTCTTGTCTCATATTCATCCTTTCAACCTTAGCAATCATTCTAGGGAAATCCAATACTTCATGGTCCATAGCTTTAAAATAGAGGAAACTAGGTATTCTACCAGGGCATTCCTTATCCATATGTCCAAGTCTTCTACAAATATAACAAAGGGTTAATCCTCTCTTTCTTTTAAATGATCCCCAACCTCTTCTATACTATTTTCTAGGATCATGGTAGCTAACCTGCAAAAAAATATTTCTAGGGTCCTGCATCCATTTGTTAGTCCAAACATTCTCTCTATCCATAGGTATAACATATCTTTCACTATTCTTATCAGATCTACTCATACCAAATCTTCTTTATTCTATCAGTGCCCTAGTTTTCAAGCTAGGACAAATCTTATCAAACATACCTAGATCCATACTTTAGAAACAAAAATTTCCACCAATCTTATCTTTAGCAGAGAACAAAGCTTCCAGATCCAAAACTTTTCACTATTCTTACCTTTATCATAGCACAAAGCATTCAGATCTTACCTCTTTTCTTTAGATCAGACTTCTTTTCATAGCACAGAGCTTCATAGATTGAGTAGAATACTACGCACTAGAGTGAAAGATCTACGAACAAAGCTCACACAATTTCAGGTCATATCTTAGCACAAAGCTTCTTTTTCTTCATTTCCCAGCAATCACAGTTTTAGGTCCTGGCAATAGAACCATTTGTTGGCACAGGGGTAGACCCAGGGTTCAACGATACAATAATGCACCCAAAAAAACCCTAACTATTGGCCCTTTTGGCAACACCTGCGATGAAGATGAATTCTCACCTGAGATAGAGGCAGGGGTGGTTGCAGGACTCAGATGTCTGCAACCTTAGCTGGGACATAGATATGTGATTCTAACACTTAAAAAAGAACTCAGTAGTTAATGTCCATTAGTCTTTACCCCTTTATTCACATCGCAAGTAAAACCCTAATTACAGACCAAAGCAATATTCATTCAAATCTAAGTTATTTAAGCACTAAGCATGTCTAGACAAGTCATATTTAACATCCATCTATATTATTAAGAACTAAGCATCAACAAATCTATCAATCATTCATCTATATTAAAGCACTAAGAAAGAAAACACATAAACACATTAATACATTGCACAAAGCATAGCAACACAACATGTACATGGTTCAGCCCCACCCTGGGGCTACGTCCACCAACTCTTTGCTTCTTTATTATATTTGGTCAAGCTTCTTACAGACACATAGCACGCAAGTTCTACTACGTAGAAGACAGGATATTTGTGCGCACTCCACCAGATCCTCCTTCTTCTAGCTAGGGTACAACACCAAGCCTTCACATAGTCTCTTACAGTTACTTGCAATAGCCTTGCAAGCCTCACACAGTATTCACAAAGCACTTACAACTCTTGATCACATAGATCCAACTCTAGCACTTAGCACACTAGCCTACTAGGTCTCTTTTCCCCCTTTTCTTACATCACTTAGATACTTATT
The DNA here is from genome assembly GCA_010110895.2 of Picea sitchensis. Classification (NCBI taxonomy): domain Eukaryota; kingdom Viridiplantae; phylum Streptophyta; class Pinopsida; order Pinales; family Pinaceae; genus Picea; species Picea sitchensis. The sequence continues at coordinate 29,554 of SNQJ01S0019113.1, forward strand.
TATACATTACAAAATAGGCCTAATCATGGGTAAACCCATGGGTCGTCATCCCATACCCATTACATAATCCTGAATCCCAAAAAGGGCCCTAAAAGGGGCCGAGATCTCGTGATCTCCGCTTCGTCTTCCGCTCCGCCTTCGACATCCTGTAAAAGTCCCAAAATTAGGTCAAACATGACCAAGAATCCTCAAAACTTGGTCAAGGGCCAACATGCTTCCTTCTAGTGGGTGCTAGACAAACCAGAGAGTTGGTTCTCTCAGCAAGTTACAGCTTGTAAAATAGAGGTGGTAGCCTCATTTTGAGTTGGTTCTCAAAGATAGATGATATATAGAACATAAAAGACTACCTATCATTCAAAGAAGAAGAGGTTTTCTCCCTTTATGGGTTTCCTCATGAAAAATTGTCTTTGTGTATATCATGTGTGTGATTGATGGTTATTATTTATGTTGTTCATATCTTGTATAATCTTGATGATCACTTGGTGAAGTTTAAAAATGTTTTAATAAAAATAATATTGTTTAAGCATAGTAACAATTGATTCACCCCCCCTCTTAGTTGTCTTAGTAATTTCAACAAGAAGGTCGTGGATTTGGTGAGCTTGGTGTCCAACAGTGACCAGAGGCTCAACCAAAATGTGCCGAGAAATTGAATGTCCCAATCTGAGACAATGGTTTGTGGGATTCCAAAATGTACCCAGACTCGTTCAAAGAAGAGCTTGGTAGTGGCTTTTGCTGTGATGTTCTTCCTGCAGGGAACCATAATCGCCATCTTAGAAAAAGTGACCAACAATAAAAAAAACACAGTCATTTCCCCGCTTGGTGGACAGGAGGCCTAATAAGTAGTCCATTGAGATGGATTCCCATAGCCTATCAGGAGTAGTAAGAGGGGTGTACATGCCCTGTTTCTTAGTGGTCGGTTTGGCAATAGCGCAGGCAGTGCAGGACCTGATATACTTGGTGACCTCTTGTCGAACTTTAAGCTAGTAGAAATGTTTCTGTAGCATCGCCACTATCTTTTCGACACCAAATTTTCCTGCCACCCGACTGTAGTGGGCTTCATAGATCAGCTTCACTCGCTCACTTGATGGAACACAGATATGGCCCAGAGTACACAAAAATCAATCCTGAATATGGAAATTATCGACAACTGCGTTTGTACCCAACATTTGGTAGGTGGTGGAAAAGTGTGGGTCTTTCTCATAGAGTTGGGGCCATGCAGAGGTCTCATGGCTACAAGAGTATAGCATCGTGGTGAGTGTCGTGACTGGCGGTGTACTAAGGAAATCAGTGATGCAGTTGGTGATTCATGTTTTATACTTGACGTTGAGGTGGAATTGTTGTAAGTATGTGGACCACTTTTCATGATGGTCATTCTGTAATTTGCCTTGTGTCTGCATGAACTGCATTGGCTTATGATCGGTGTGAATCACTGTCTCCTTCCTAAGAATGTAATGTCTCGAATGGTGGCAGGCTTGCACAATGGAGTACATTTATTTGTCATAAGTAGGGTACTTACGCACAACATCTGATAGTGTCTCACTATGATAGGACATAGGGTGGCTCTGTTGAGTGAGAACAACACCCACAACATAGTTTGAAGCATCTGTCTTGATCTCAAAGGGTTGTTGTAGATCTGGTAGTGAAAGTATTGGGGCTAAGCACAAGAGATTCTTCAAATCATAGAACACTTATTGTTGGGACCGGCCCCACACAAATTGTGTCTTACCACCACCCTTGGTTATTTAGCTGAGGGCCCATGCAATATGGGAGAATACCAGCATGAACCTGTGGTAGAAATTGGCAAGGCCCAAGAAGCTCTGAAGCTCAATGAGTGTGGTTGGGGTTGGCTAGTCATCGATGACTTGGATATTGGTTGGATCCACATGTACACCATGTTGATAAATGATGTAGCCTAGGTAATTGACCCTGTCCATGCCGAAGGAGAATTTTTCCAAGTTGGTGTATAGCTTGTGCTGTCGCAGGGTGTGCAGAACATGTTAAATATGTTGCAAGTGTTCTACCCAAGACTTGATGTAAATGAGAATGTAATCCAGATACACCACTACAAAATTATTAGTGAATGGCCACAAGATATCATCCATCATCTTCATGAAACTGGCTATAGCATTTATCAAACCAAAGGGCATCACTAACCATTCAAAAAGGCCTTCCATTGACTTGAAGGTGATCTTCCATACATTTGTTTGTTCTATTGGGACCTGGTGGTAGCCAGAATTTAGATCAATCTTACTAAAGAATTTGGCCCCTGTGAGTTGATCAAGGAGGTCATCGATTCGAGGAATTGGGTACCGGTTTCTGACTGTAATTTTATTGAGGGCCCGGTAATCAATCAAGAGTCTCCAAGTTCCATCTTTCTTCTGTACCAACATGATTAGGCTCCCACAAGGTGATGAGATGGGGAGAATGTGCCCCTTGTGGAGCAGTTCTTGGATTTGTCACTTGATCTCCTCATTCTCTAACATATAGAGGTGATAATCTGGCCCATTGGGCAGCGGTGTGTCAGGGGTCAAATTGATGGGGTGCTTGACATGATAGTGCAAAGGTACCCCGGTAGGTGAGGATAAGATATCTGAGTATTCTTCGACGATCTTATCTACTTGCTTCTTCTATGTGGAGAGGTCAGACGTAGAGACCCTCGATGTGGTTGTGATCTTTCGATCATTTCGAGAGAGAATCATGAAGAAGAAAAACTTCCCCGTCTCAGAGATGACCTTCTTACATTTCTTGGAAGAGATCAAGGAAATAACACTAGGTGGGAATGCCTCAGGTATCCTGTACAATTTCCTATTCAAAGTAATAATAACACTACGAGGCATAGAATCATATACAACATGATGTTTCCATAAATAAGGTTGGCCCAAAATAACATCACAAACTTCGAGAGGAGAAACATCACACAATACCTCATCTTTGAAGGGATTGATTCTGTATGATAGTCGAAACTGTTAGTTGACACGGAGATCGCTTCCTTGGCGGAGACATCCAATGGTGTAGGGTTGTGGGTGTGGCATTGTTGGTAGGGCCAGCCTCTTAACAACCTCTTCTAAGATGAGTTTATTTTGTCTACCTCTATCAACAATGAAGTGTAGTGGGGTGCCTTTTACCCACATCTGTGAATGGAAGACATGTTCTCCTTCTTCTGGCTCGTCTGGTTCATCATGCTAGATCTTGGTGGTAGAAACGATGGAATTGGGTTTCGTGTCAATGATCCATATTCCCCTTTCTAGTTCTAACTCATAGTCAGAACCTGCATCTGATTTAGAGGCTTTCACTTCAGCCACCAATGAGTGCTTTGAGAAACAGTCGGTAGTTTTATGACAAGGGATTTTATGGAAGTTGCACCACTACCCAGTATATTTGTTTGACTTTCCGGTGTCCTTATTTATTTGTGGCTTGGACTGGTTGTCCTGATACTATCTATATTTTCTTTTTCCTTTGTTATGTGGGTTTGGGTTACCCTTTCCTGGATTTTGTTGTGCGGGGTTCCCAGGCCCAAATTGTCGCGTCTTTTGTTTGATCTTCTACTCGATTTTGACGGCATATCTGTAGGTCGTGCCCAAGGAATAGATATCCAGGAATTCCATTTTAGTATGGATGTATCTATGTAGAACACCACAATACTTGAGCACCAAATGTCACTTTGAATCTTTGATACCCAGCTTGGTGCAGACGGTATGGAATATATATGTGAACTCTGGTGCTACTTGATCTCTTTTTTGTCGTAGTGTGGTCCATTTGGTATATAATTCGTTATAACTTCCAACAGGGTAGTATTGTTCCTTAATATCATCCCTGAAGGATTCCCAGGTGTTTGTGACTATAAATAACAAGGGTTCCTCTTTTTTCTTTTTCTCATAGAATGTTTCCCACCAATCTTTGACATGGGGAATGACTTTGAGGAAAACAAAAGTAATATTTTCTTTATTCAAAAAGTTATTAACAGAAAAATACCCTTCTAGTAGATTCAACCACTTGTATACACCATCTGCATCTATCTAACCTTCAAATACAGGAACATCAAAGTTTATTTGTACTTTGAAGGGGGTGGGGCCTTCGCTCGAGGAAGATGCATCGCCTGTTGGTAGTCGTCGAAGTATTTGCGCAAAACTATCCATCATCTCATTCCTCTATTACGTGAGGGCTTCCTCAAGAAACATTTTGAAAGGATATCCTGTCCTATCATCTTTATTTTATCCTTCCATGAGAGGTTTCTTGGGTGTGTGATAGCTTTGGTCCTCAAGAGAAACAATCTCGAGACCCAACTCTTTGTAGTCTAACTGTGTTGGGGGCATGCATTAAGATGACCAGGAGAAGACCACTCTGATACTACTGATCCATATTTTATGAGAAGAACACAATGACTACAAATTATTAATAGATTCTTAACATAGAATAACAGAGATACAGTAAAACGAGTTTTCCATTCAACAAGGAAATAAGTTGAAACTATAAAATGCAGCGGAAAACAAGCTTGTTGGAATGGTGGAAGCTTATCTCTGAGAAGAGATGTGACGGTTGCGCTCATTCACAAGAAAATTATTACAATGAGGCTCTGAAGGCCTTTTTTACAATAAACATTAGTTTCAAAAACCATAGACATCCAAAAACCTAACCCTAGGGGATCAAGCGCCAAAACTCATGTGGGCCTCGTTTGGGTAAGTCAATACATCAACTTCCTGGGGTCGTAACTTTTGCATATGATCTATGTTTTAGGTGTATGATAGCCCATTGGAAATATCTATCTAAGGAATACAATCGTTGATGAAAATTTCATGATAAAACTTTTTGTATGGAAGATACGCAAAAAAAACGTCGTTTAGGGACTCAAAACGGCTCCGGAAGTTGAGGACCCAAAAAACTGCTAAAAATAGTAAATTACAAAATTTTCTAGAAAGTTGTTTTGAGACAGCTAGAAAAGGTGGGTGGCCACCAATATCTACCCATATCACATAAGAACACCATAAGAATGAATGTCCAACGTTCACGCAGTACATGGAAACAAGAGTACCAAACCCGTTTCCAACAGGTGGACCATGGTGTGAAATTTGTAAAACACATGGGCATGATGCATATCATTGTCCAATGATGCAGAAGTACTAGACAATACCCAAAATTTCATACTGGAATTTATGCAAGTCAGTGGGTCATGATGATAAATATTTTAGTACAATGGAGCTAATGAGAGAAATAACTTTAGATACTTACAGGGTGCAAGCATAAATGATGACAATGCAAGTTGTACCTCAGTTCAATCAGGTACCACCTCCATACAACAATGCACAACAACAACATAACAATGCACAACCACAATACATTAATGTGCAACCGCAGTATAACCCCATGCAGTATAATCAGGTACCTCCGTACAATGTAACGTGAGGAGATCGGTCTAGATATAGAGGTGGAGAATTGGGTAGAGGAGGATTTGGAAGAATCAGAGGCCCAATAGTGTTCCAAAAGTTCCAACATCGAGTACATTATGCAATGGAATTCCCACTTCCACTTGCGACATGTATGTATTATTGCACAATAGATCATCATATAGAATACTGTACAACACTCGTGGGAAATATCCAATATAATAGGAACTATAACAACCATAATGTACATTGTATTTATGCAGAATCCATGGATAATGGAAGAAACATCAATATAGTCAGACGAGGAGGAGCCAACACAAGAGTTGACGCAGTAATACAAGATCCAACGAAACACTAATGGGTGAATAAGAATACTGACCCATGGAAGCAATTTGATGCATGCAAAGAAAATGAATCATTCAAGGAGGAAAGACATAATTTTCTCAACCCAAAGGTTGCTTCTACATCAATCGTGCAACATAATTAGAAAGTACCAATGTATGAAATTCCCTCCTTAATGGACCATACCAGTGAAGAAAAACCCTTAGAGAAAGTAAGTAACATACAAACTTTTATGCAATCCTTTGTTAAGTTATTAAAGGATCCATCATCTGTTAAGATCTTACAAAATATTCTAGAAAGATGTAACATGGAATTAGAAGGGAAATTACAGCAGAAAACAATCAATAATATCCATACAAGGAGAATGACAAGGAGGGAATTCAGACTAAATGCTAATATTGGGGAATTCAATATGGGTGATATTATACTAGACTTGGGATCTAAAGTAAATATTTTAGCTAATAATACATGGGAGTGTATGTGAGAACCCACATTAGGTTATTCACATATCCAGTTGAAACTAGAAAATCAACACAGAGTGCTACAAATTGGAAGGCTTAAAGGTGTGACAATAGATTTGGATGGAGTGTGCATTATGGAAGACTTTGAAGTAATAGAGATAGTAGATGACACAACACCTTGTCTAGAATTTCTTGGATTGGATTGGTAATTTCATAAACATGCCATAATCAACCTGAATATAAGGAAAATGAAATTTGAATCAGATGAATATAGATTCATTGCACCATTAGATCCTTCAGAAGGAGAAAGGTTTGTAGAACCCACATGTCTATATTTGGAGGAAATAAACCAGTTGTACATAACCACCATGTGCGAATAAGATTATGTTAACCCAACTACAAATGGAGTACTCAGATGGAGAAGCATCACATCATGTGATTATAACTCATATACAGGTTTGGAGAATTGGAAACAATGATTACATGAAGTTTCTACAAGAAGGTGTGCAAACATAGACCACATAGTAAGATGGGTTGGTACAGAGATAAGAGAACCTCCCAGTTTTCATGGGGTAAATGACCTAGAGGAATTTATGACAAAATATGAGGAAGAAGTGTTAGAAAATCATAGACTCTTATCCCTACATATTGCACTCAAGGCCACACCTACAAGATGGTGGGGTGTGCATGAAGAAACAATTTAGGAATGGTACCAATGTAAATGACTACTACGCATTAGATTCAATGTAGAATAGGGGAACCATAAAATTCAGAGGTATGATGGACAAGGCACACCATCATAACATTTGGAAAAGTGCAAGGCGATATGGAGGATGATACCACTAGAAGAATGGGCTCATCATTTCATCCATACATTGGAACGAATCCCAGAGAACTGGTATGTACACTAGGAGATGTGTAGAGGCACTATAGAATGGAAAGCCTTACAATAGAACTTTGTAGTAACCTCCTCATTTGAACATGATAACCCCAACATTGATTCAACGTTGAATAAGATAAGAGGTGTCATATTTATTGATGAATCAAAGGTTGAAATCACAACAAAATATCAATAACAAAATAGACAAATAGTCAAAGAACTACTTTCATGCTATCATGTTGAAGAGGAAGCACCAGATGAGGATGATCCATGCAATATTCAAATTACAGAAATTGAAGGTGAAATAGAGGTGGAAGTTCCAACTCTGGAGTCAGAAGTATTTGTTTCACCAATCAAAGTGAATAAAGTCAACATTGGGACAACTGAAAATCCTAAAATGGAAATTATTGGAGACTATTGGGATGAACAAATAGTATAAAGAATAACATAGTTACTGCACGAATACAATGACCTATTCCCAACGACATTTACATAGATGAAAGTCATAGAATGAGAGCTAGGAGAGATGAAAATACCTCTCAAACCTAAGGCAAGACCTTTTAGGCAGAGACCTTACAAAATTAATCCTGTATATAAGTAGAAATTCAAAGCATAAATTGATAGAATGATGGAAGGTGGTATCATAGAACCAATAGAGGAATCTGAATGGATAAGCCCTATGGTAGTAGAAGAAAAGAATCAAGGGGGGATAAGGATTTGTGTAGATATGAGGAAACTCAATGATTCTTTCTTACATGACCCTTTCCCTACCCCTGTTACAGATGAGGTATTAGAGAATGTGGGGGGATAGGAAGATTACTCATTTACATATGGATTCTCAGGTTACCATCAGATCAAAATATCTCTAGAGGACAAGTATAAGAATACCTTTTCTATAGAATGGGGATCATACCAATACAATGTCATGCCACTTGGGTTGAAGAATGCACCAACCATATTTTCAAGAGTAGACATAGCTGCTTTTAAGGAATTCATACATTAGTTTCTAGAAGTATATCTAGATGACTGGAATATATATATATTATGTTAAAGGATCATGTAGAAGTGTTAAGACTCATGTTGGAAAGATGCAGGGAGTTTCAGATATCATTAAATATCAAGAAATAGATTTTTGGGACACCTTTTGAAATATTCTTGGGACATATCATGTGTAAACAAGGTTTATTAGTAGATCCTGCTAAGATTGCAGTCATTGTAAATTTTCCACCACCAAAATCAGTGTATCTGTTGAGAGCAACACTAGGACATACATGCTATTATGACAAGTTTATAAAGGGGTATGTGCAGATTACTGCGCCAATGGAAAAATTGTTAAAGAAGGATGTCAGACTCCAGTGGAATGACGACTATCAACACGGGTTGGACAGCTTAAAAGAAACGTTGGTCACAACACCTATCATATTATTCCCAGATTGGGAAAATACATTTCATGTGCATGTATATGCATCAGCCATAGTACTTGGAGAAATTATGGCACAACCAGGAACAGGGGATTTATACCATCCTATAGCCTTTGCAAGCAGAAAATTATCAGAATCGGAGAAGAATTGCAACACCACATAAAAACAAGGCTTATCCATGGTATATGTAATTAAAAAGTTCATGCACTATTTACTAGGTAAGCACTTTAGGATGTCCATAGATCATTCTTCCCTCACGTATCTAGTGAACAAGCCAGTGTTGGGGGGGAGGATCTGCAGATGGTTTTTCTTATTCCAAGAATTTGATTTCGATGTGATAGTCAAACTAGGAAGGATAAATGCAGGACCCAATCACCTGTCATGGGTAACTAATGGATAAGAACCTACCAACTTGGAAGAAAACTTCCTTGATGCGTAGTTGTTTTCAGTACAGGTAACTGATGAATATTTAGTTGATATTATTGAATACTTAAGTATAGGAGTTACACCACAAGATTTTAGCACTGTGCAAAATAAAAATCTAGTAGTAAGAGCTGCAAACTATCAACTTATTGCATGACACTTATACAATATCGGAGAAAATAGTATTTTGAGAAGATGTGTATTAGAACATGAAAGGCCCAAAATTTTGGCAGAATCTCATGAAGGAATAGACGGAGGACACTATGCAGGAAAATCTACTGCGAAAAAGGTATTGCGAGTAGGATTATGGTGGCCAACAACCATAGAGATGCCAAGGAATATTGCCATAAATGTGATGTCTTTCATAGGGTTGGAAAACCCAACATAACGGATGATATTCCTCTAAGACCACAAGTTACTTTGCAAGTATTTGAAAAATGGAAAATATATTTTGTTGGACCAATTAATCCACTAGAAAAAAGGTCAGGATCTAGATATATCATTATTGTGGCTGAATACTTAACAAGATGGGCAGAAGCAACAGTAGTAAAATATTGCAGCGTAGAGACAACGACACACTTCTTGTTTGAGAAAGTGATCATCGAATTTGGATGCCCAAGGATTTTGATGAGTGAACAAGGCACTCATTTTATAAACAACACCATCCGAGTTATGAATGAGGAGTTTAAAGTCGATCAACAGAAGAGTACACCATACCATCCTCAGGAAAATGGAACAGTAGAATCTTTCAATAAGATATTGGAGAATGCGCTGACAAAGATCTACAATGTCAACAAGGATGATTGGGACTTGAAAATACCAGCAGTACTATGGGAATATAGGAGCATATGTAAAAAGTTGATAGGACAAACACCATTCAGATTGGTGTATGGGTAGGAAGCAATCGTACCATTAGAATTTCTAGTACCTAGTCTGTGTGTAGCAACAATTACCAACATAACAGAAAGAGGCATTTTAAAGGAGAGGTTGAATAAACTAATGGAGATGGAAGAGGACAATATTATAGCAGGACTTCGCCAGGAAGTGTAGAAATAAACAGACAAATCTTGGCATGATAGACATATTAAGAAGAAAAGTTTAAAGGAGGCAGACTTAGTCTTTCTCTATGACAGTAAATTTTTTCAACATCCTGGTAAATTTAGAATGCATTGGATAGGGACATACGAAGTAAAGACCATCACATATGTGGGACCTGTGCAACTAAAATACTTGGGAGGAATACAAATAAAAGGAATGATCAATGGTAGTCGACTGAAACTGTAGAGGGACAGTCGAACTCCTAACCCTTAAAAGTCATAGAGCGGTGAGAAAGGCATGCATGTAATGTACTATAGCATAGATTAAGAAACAAAAATGAGAAAAATAAATAAAAAGGAGAAAAAGAAGAAAAAATAAATACAAAAATAGAAAATGGAAGAAAAATAAAAAAAGGCACAAAAGTTGATTGAACCGTAAGAAAGGGAGGAAATTTTTTTCTCGAAGTAATTACTACGACAATATCGAGAGACAACGTGCAGGAAAAAATATAGTCAGCACAAATGCAGGCAAAAATTGAGAAACTGACACAACCAGGTCTACAAAAGGGAGGAAAGCATGTGTTTATTCCCCACTTAGCGATTTTTTAGCATAGAGCGAGAAACAAGGTGTGTGCCCTAGCTACCATTTTATGCAAATGCAGGAAAGTGGGTGAATTTGAAAAAGGATGACTCCACCAAAGTTCGATGTGCCAAGACAATACGTTAAGGTTACTCAACAAGGCCAAAGGCGTAAATAAAGAATGCCACAACCCAAGAATGTGGTCGAGATGGAATATGTTACCACCTCTGACATACAATCTATCATCGTGACATGGGTTGAGGAAGAAACATCCAAAATGTAGCAAGGAGGAATAGAGTAGAGCTCTGGGGCCCGAAATGGTATTTTGAACCCTAACCTCGAGACACTTGCGAAGCCCAACCAAGCAATGGGACTGTGGTAGTCCCATGAACAAGAGGAAGTGTTGGTCAAAGGCATCACTAACTTATCAGAGTATGGAAGGGAAGAAGAGGGGAAGAAAACGCAGTAGAGGTAGGAACATATGTTATGGGATAGAAAATAAAGGCTTTAGACACCATGGAGGTTACACTGCTCTATCTCCCATATGCAATCATTAATGTGGATGATATGATGGGAAAGGTACCTATGCTTAGGTACATTGACCATGATGTGCGCGATCTAGATAAATTCCTAGAGTTGGTTGAGGAGAGTTATTTGATAAGCATGGGGGAATTTTCCCCCTAGGACAACCCATAATGGAGCCCGCACAGTTGATAACTTGGATATACAACTTGAGCATTATGAACCTATTGAAAAAACTGCATTTCGGGTGTGGGAAGAATATTGGGCTCTGTGTCAAACAATTAGTCGCCCGTGTACACAGAGGCATCCTATGGATGGATAGGATGGTACAAATATATGTGGAACTGGTTGAAAAGATCATAGGACTCACCATAGTCGATGCAAAGCCAGAGGAATACCTACATAACAAGTAACACGAAAAAGAAACCGTAGAACTGGTTAAAGAGCAGTTCAACACTACTCAAGTGAATAGAGGAATTGTCATCAAGGATATCAATGGCAGCATGACAAGGTTTTCTAGCAAGATGATGGCTTGAAGCAATTTGAGGAAATGTCACAAAGAGGAAGCACCAGAAGGCGTTATTGCAGTAGTCGTGCAATGCACGAAGGGGGTCATGTTCAGTTGGGCACCATACCTGTTGAACCAGTTCTTAATAGACTATAGAGACATACAGGACAATGGAACTGAGTTCCATTACTCCTCGTTGATAATGTTGATATCATTAGCAGGATGAAAGGAGCCCAAATTATCATCATTTTTGGATAGGATGGGGAAATGCTATGCGGCCAGATACGAGTCCCTTTGGTAGTCCAAGGACAACAAGATGCAACAGGAAAATAATATCATCTTTGAAATGCTTCTAGAGGAGATACATCATTGCATAGCTAATGTGTAGTGCATATTGATGGAAGTAGTGCATGAGACAAATGGGATAGACAATTTCAAGTCGTCCAGGCATCACGTATGGATCCAATATGTAAGGGATCCAAAGAAGGCATGGCTAGAGATGTATTACTACATCACTAGAGAGGAAGTGGACTAGATAATTAAAGACTAGTCTGCATAGTGGCAGCTACCAATAACACAACCATCCACGAGGACAAGCACTACACAATCCTCTAGGCCTAAGGAAAAGGTTGAAGAAGGATATTTAGTGAGAATAAGTAGCCTGGATGATAATACTAGAATGACTACAGTGTGAAATCAACCAACTGGGAGAAGTGTAGTACCAAAACGACCAAGGAAAACAACAATAGGAGCAAGGACATGAATACAACCATAGGCTAGGAATAAGGATACCTCACAGGATGGAGAAGAAAGAAATCATGGTACAACAAGTGGCGTGCAAACCTCATAGAAAGTAAGGAAACTCACATAGGAAAAAAATGCATGCAAGAAAAGGAAATATGACATATAGGAACTAAACATCAACTTGACAGAGGATGATGCAAATCTAGTCATGGACAAGGTCCAAGACATGAGAGAATAAGTGCTCAGAATTGTAGAGGTGCCACAGGAAGAGATAATGGAAAATATCATAGAATTCCATGATAATATCCAACAATTATGGAGCCAAGTAGGACCACGGTCCACTACGCAACATCAAGAAAAGACACAATGGTTTCTTCCACAAAAAGAAGGAGAGGAGAATGTGTAGTTTGTATTCCAGGCTAAGGATACATTTACGGTAACACACCAAATGATAATATTCGATCAAGAGACTATGCAGAAACCCCTAGAGGAGGTGGAACAAGTGGAAATGGTCATGGAACAAATACCCACCAAGGCGCTATATAGACTCCATTCTAGTGTCATGTGATAAGTACAGTGCAAGGCCAATGCAGATGCAACAATCTTAGAGGTGGGTAGAGGAGTCGTGGAAATGCTTCAAATCACCTACGACCAACTCACCATAGAAAAAGAGGATGAAAAAGAATGAGTAGATAATTTAGAATAGGGATTGACAATGACTTACAATCGCATCCTAGACAACACACAAGCATTAGAGAGAATCGAAGTGGAAAATATCAACCTGATATCACAAACAATTGACTGATACAAGCAAGAGATTGAGGAGCTCCAGGAAAGGCTCAACCCTAGGACTCCTCCAGAGGTTCAAGAACATAGAAAACAAGAATCTGCACTCCAAATAGCTGAGATGGAGAAACAAGCAAGGGTACCGGAAGAATTGTTCAACAAATCCATGCATCTATGGATAATTTTGGAAGAAGACAAGAAGTTCCAACAATGGGATCAAGAAGAGGAGATAATCAATGCTACCATACAAGATCTCAAACAAAGGCAGAAAACAATGAGCATCATAGAGTGCTTAAAGGGCACTCAAGACATGAAGAAGCTATAGATAGAGTTCAAATTAGTGCAGATGCAGAAGCAAGAAATACAATCTTAATTGGAACCCCTCCAGGAACAAGCAACACAAACGATTGCACAATTTGAGAAAGAGAATACAAGTAGAGAATAGGCACAAGCAGAGAGTGTCACATTAATGAAGGAGGCAATAACAACACAGACAATAGATGCACTAACAATAAAATCTATGCAGATGAGAGAAAAAGGAAAGGAACTAGAAACAAATCTCCACAGTCTAGACAAACTAGTTCAAGGAGCACACACTACCTAAGTGGCTCAGGACGATCCACATGTCACTGTTAGGGGCCTATTGGGCGCAGACCTATTTTGAGAAAAGACCTAATTTTGGAAGGAAATACCTAATTATGGAAAAGAACATTTGGCATGAAAAGCATCACATGTGAGGAGGAGAAACATGCAAGTCAAGAATGCAAGAAAACCTAACCATGTTACTATTGGGGATTTTGATAAAGATTGTAAGGGATATAATCCTGACATAATAGTATAAATAAGAACCTAGGAAGTTTAGGTAAGGTTTATGTTTTTTTGTTATGTTCTGGAATTGTAGAGAAAAATGTTGTTGAGTTGTATAAGAGTCAAGTAGGTATATTTTGAAGGTTAGGTCATAGGTTGAGGAGTCTGGTGTGATCTAGTTTGCCTCATAGAGTTTCCTTAACCTCACAGTACTTGTATGATTGGAGATGTAATGTGTGCAATGCCATATTTTGCAGAAAACTAAATAAACGAGGAGAGAAGAGAAATCTTTGTGGATGTATGCCAAGAGGGGGTGAACCACAGTAAAAACTGTGTTATCTATGATGATTATTGCATGTTTACCTTCTGTCAATGATTAGTTTAGGAATGAATGAATGGTTAATATAGATATATTAGAAAACATACATGGGATTAAAAGATGAATGAATCCTAGGAATATTTGAATGAATAACATGATGAATGAACGAAGAAGATAAAATACATCCCCATATCCCCACTCATTCCTAGACTAGAAGCACTTGAGCATTACATTCACCCATAAAGCTATCTCGGGTGAGACTGCCCAATGCACTATGTGTACAGTGTTTCCTTCTGGTTTACCAAGAGGGCCGATAGTTTTAAAGGGTTTTGTTGGAAACCTATTGAAATCTGAACCTGGGTAAGGCCAAGAAGTGAATAAGAGATTTAACCCAATAGGTAGGACCCTAACATGCACTCCCCCTTTAAAAGAGGGGCTTTCCTCAAGGATAAGGGTGAGTGATTTGATATATAATTGTTGTTGCTTCTTGTGTTCCATATTTGGTTGAATATGTTTACATTGGATCAGTACTTTCTATATTATTCTTTTGGCTGGAGAAAAATGGAACCAAGGAAAATTTTAGCAGCTAAATTTCACCCATGGGCTAATTTTCTATGTTTTTTCCCAAGAAAAGATTCACCAATTTTCATTTTTTTCTAAAATTATCCACCCAAATTATATACAATAAAATTATTTTACTCTAACATTTGCCAAAAATTTATACAAACTGTATAAAATCATTAGAAATTTGAATAGTTTTACAAAAATATTGCCACACATTTTATGGTTGGAATTTTAAAAATTACTAAGATTCTCCAAAGTTTATACACTTTAAGATAAGTATGGATCCTTAAAATTTTCCCTAAATGAAACCTTCTTCATCATGTTCTTGTAGATTATTCTAAACTTTGCAATTCAATCCCTCAAGCTTCTTCAAATAGAAGACATGAAATACTTGATGAATCTTGGAGTGGGTTCAGAGAGCCATCATGTATGCCATATGTCCATTTCATTGTATGATCTAATAAGGACCATATAACTTGAAATATAGCTTTTGGGAAAATTCATCTTTGACTGATCTCTATTTATAAGGATTCAAGAGAAGAAAACCTTGATATCCTTCAACAAAAGAATGTTTAGATCTATGTGTCAAATGTTAAGAATCCAATGCATTCAATTTTAGATATGAAAATTACTTCCAAGTGACCTCAAACAATATATTAAGGTTGTTATCATTGAATAATTTTACACTAAAAATATGACACAAAATTATAGCGGAAGCACAAATATCAGAGAGAAAAAATCCATGCACAAGAGACACAAATTTTTGTTCATTAAAATTTTTAAATTGAGAAATTATGGGGACAAAGCCAATCCTCTCAACAAATTACAACTTCATAAAAAATTTGGAAAATATTCCATACTATAAATCTATAGAAAACCCTAGCTGACGTCACTTGTACAACCCCCTACGTCAACAATTATCCCCACACCTAGAATAAATGTGTTTTAGTATCTAACACATGCAACTATATGGTATGGTTATTGTATGGACCCACACATGTGGTACGACTTGAAATAAATGCATTGTATAATCCACACATGTGGTTATTACTACAAATGAACTATTCACATGTGTCGTACAGACTATAAATATCACACGTGTAAGGTACCAAATGTAATATAATATGTATAAACAAGAATATTCAACATATATCAATGGAAAAACAAAATATTGAGAATAGAAATACCATAAATAATACCTTTATTCAAAGAAAGCAATGTTCACTTACCTCTTCGAGGGGGAAACCTCCAACAAATCAGAGCTCTATTACAATAATTCTAAAGACAAAGTTTTATCATACCTCCTACTCTTATTTATACTATTTCTATCTTCTAAATAGCATTCTAGAGGAAGATATTTCTAGAAGTGGAAGCTTTTATTAGGTATTCTAACATTGACTGGTTCATATTTATTAAATATGACTTATTAACTAATGTCAGAATTTATTACATGGAAAATATATTATTCTATCTATGTGAGGGGTTAGGGAGGTTATGTCTGTAACATTCCCTCCCCCTTGAAATATATCCTTGTCCCGAAGGCTTAAGATGGGGAAATTGCTACAAAATAGTAGTTGGATACCAAGTGGCATATTTTTGTGGAGTATCCTTTCATTGAACTAAAACTTCCTTGATGATGTGTTGATGGAGATGATGCTCACACTAGTCCAATACAGCTTGTGGTTGCAACCAAATAGAACCTTCTTCATCCAACTCAGGTAGAATGGTATGGGTGTGTCACTTGGTGCCAATCACTTTCTTCAGGAATGAGACATGAAAAATAATATGTATCTTCGAGTGACTGGGAAAGGCTAATTGATATGCCATAGGTCCCACCTGTTAAAGAATAGTATGAGGACCATAAAATTTTGGGGTAAGTTTCTGACACTATTGGGATTTTAGTGAATTTTTCTTGTACGGTTGTAGATAAAGAAACACTTGGTGCCCTTCATAAAATTAATGTTGAGAATGAACCTGGTCTCCCTATTACTTCATGAAGTTATGATCCATGACAAAATTTTATTTGAAAGTGCGGAGAATGGTCATGCAGACCGTAAAATTATGACCAAACTTCTGAATCCTTGAGACACCTGACATATATGGAAGAATCAATGTTGGATTATGTCCATAAAATGATTCAAAGGGAATAATGCAAGTGGCAGAATGGTAATAGGTGTTGTACCACCATTTAGCTATGGGTGACCATTGAACCCATTGATGTTGTGTGACAGATGCAAGACACCTCAAATATGTTTCCAAACATTTTTTGACTGCCTCTGTTTCACCGTCATTCTAGGAATGATAGGTTGTGTTGAGATGCAATTGGGTTCCTTGGACCTTGAATAATTCTTTCCAGAGATTGCTGGTAAAAGTTGGATTTAGGTAAAAAAAAATAGAATGAGGCATTCCATGGATTTTGAAGATATTATCCATAAAAAATGAGTCATTGTGGATGCTATGAATGGGTGTTTAAGAGAACATAAATGAGTATATTTGGAAAGATGATCGACTACAACCATGATGATTTAATTATTTCCTAATTTGGGTAAGCCAACAATGAAATCCATAAAAATATCCATCTAAATAATAGGTCGAAGTGGAATTGGTTGGAATGTTCTTGAATTTTTCATTGTCTCTCCCTTATTACATTGATAGGTATCACATTCGGTCACAAAGGTGCCAATGTCCTGTTTCATACCATCCTAGTGGAAATAATGTTTGGCTCGTTCATAATTTTTGGTAAAACCTAAATGACTCATGGTAGGTGAAGCATGAAAATCAAAATTCATTGTGGATTTAATGATCGACTGCTTTCTTAAATGTAAGTTACCTTTATAGTGAAAATCATCATTGTGCTAAGAGTACCTTGGAGAAACTTCAAGATCTTGTTGCAGTTGTTGGATTAGGATGGAAATTTTGGGTTCTTGTAACCATTCCCGATGAACATCCTGAAGCCAGTCTGTGACAAGGAATGAGAGGGAAAAGAGGGACCCTTCTTCTTAATATTTCTTGGAAAGAGCATCAACTATCACATTTTATTTCCCCTTCTTGTAAATGATATCATAATCATATCCAAATAGCTTGGTCACCCATTTTTGTTGCTCTGCAGATGAAATATGTTGTTCCAGGAGTTACTTGAGGATTTGGTTATCCATTTTAATTTGGAAGCATATTCCAATAGATAATGGAACTAGATATCCATTGCATGAAAAATAACCAACATTTCCTTTTCATATATCAATTCACCCAAATTTCTCTTTGACAACTATTTTTTGGTGAAATTGAAAGTTCATCCATCTTGCATAAGGACTAACTTCATTCCTCTCCCTGATACATTTCATTCTAGAACAAATGTCTTGGTGAAGTCAAGTAGGGCCAGTACAGGAGTAGTGCACATAACTTCTTTCATGGCCTGGAAGGATTGGTCAGTGGATGAACTCCAACTGAAATCATTATTTTTAAGGAGAATTGTTAGAGGATCCATGATTTTTCCATATTTCAGAACAAACTTGCGATAATATCCCATTAAACTCTGGAAAACACACAAAATTTTAAGATTTTTAGGGGAAGGCAAATTCTGCATAGCTTCAATTTTCTTAGGATCCATGTATACACCATCCTTTCCAACAATATGACCTAGGTACTCAAGTTTAGAGATGCCAAAAGCACATTTAGATTGTTTGAGGAAATTTTTTTCTTAGAGAGGATATGGAGAGCTTGATCCACATGGGTTAGATGGGCTTGCCAAGTTTTACTATAGATGAGAATATCATCAAAGAAGACTAACACAAGGGAGGAAGGAAAGGACGAAAGACATGATTCATGAGACTTTGAAAAGTGGATGGGGTAGTACAGAGACCAAAGGGCATGGCCAAGAAATCACAGTGGCCCTCATGAGTGTGAAATAAAGTCTTGGGAATGTCTTCACCTTTCATACATATCTAATGGTATCCATAATGAATGTCAAGTTTGGTAAAGTCTTAAGCCCCACTGAGTTCATCTAGAAGGTAATCTATGACATGAATGGGAAATTTGTCCTTGATGGTAAGTTTTTCAAGGGCATGAAAATCAGGACACATTCACCAATTTCCTTCCTTCTTGAGGACCATGATAGAAGGAGAATAAAAGGGGATAGTACTATAATGGATAACACCCACTTCTAGCAATTCTTGGACAATTTTCTCAATTTATTTTTTGAGCAAAGGGATGGTGATAAGGACACACATTGGGAGGAATACTTCCTAGGGTTAAAGGGATGGAATGGTCATGGTCACTACGTGACAAGGGAAGACCCTAGGGAGTTTGGAAAATAGTGTGATGTTCAGAAAGGATAGATTGAATTTCGGGGTGCACAGAGGGAGTCTCAACTGCTTGAATGGAATGGAGTTGGGAAACGATGCCAGAATGACCTTTTTTGAGTAAATTTTCCATGCAGTGGGAATTGTTGATCTCTAAAAATCCTATTGTGTTGCCTTGGAATTTATATTGTTGGCCTTCCTCTTGGAATTTCATGGTCAAATACTTAAAGTACATGGTTATGAGGACTAGAGTGTGTATCCATTCAAAAAAAACCACAATGTCACAACCACCAATGTCAATAGAAAACATGTGATATTTCAAGTTATACTGACCAATTTGTAGGCATAAATTTTCACAACACCCCCCAAATTTCATGCAACCACCATTGGAAATTGTTGGCTCATGACTATAACACCCTAGGTTAATTTTATTCTACCAATAAACCTTGTAGACAATGGCCCTTTTAGAATCACCTGCATGGAGTCTCACCAGAGGAATCTATTGGGGTTGCAGGAACCAAGTTTCTGCCGAGATGAGGGGATGGGAGGTGATCATAATATTCATTCCTACTTATCTGCCTTTTGCATCGTATTCTTTTTCCCATTTCCATTGATTAATTAGTAAACTTTAATTATGCCACACCATTGTGACACAGATTAAATCATAAACTATTCATTGTAACATTCATCCTTACTGCACATAAATCATCTAATCAACGGATCTATATCTAGCTATTCATAAATAGAACATCCATGAACAATTGCATAAAAATACATTCAGACAAATAATTTAACGTGGTTCCCCAATTCTTGGGATACGTCCCCAATGGTTGGGTTCTTTATTTTTCTTTTTTCAATCATATGAGGCTTGCACACTGCGCTTATAATAGATATATCATGATATATTTCCCCATCCTTCATGATCCCTCTGTAGTGAAATACTCTCTCTACAAAACTCTCCCTAGGCCTTAAACATAGGCTCTCTCTCATTCTCAGTCTATTATCTCAACCTCATCCTTCATCGTTATCCTTCATCGTTCATCCTTCAACAACCTTTTCTACCCGACCCACTACATATTTATACATATAATTTGGGGCTCAAAACCCTACTCGCTTATCCCAAAACCCTATGACAACTCATGATGACTCATTGTTCGAGTTTTCTTTCCTGCCTTTGTGCTTTCCTGGTACTTTTACATTCCCAATTGCTATTCTTTCTACTTTTCCACATCTATATGATTTTTTATGCCTACCTACCATCCTTCCTACTTTTGTGTGCATCCTCATTCTATGTTCTTCAAACTGCCTATCCAATAGGCCCCCAACACTCACCTATGGCTCATCCCAGGCCACTTAATCATGTTTCACCGCACAATGTGTACTTAATTGTCTCTACATTGTTTCCTTTACCTACGGAACACTCACTTTATCTGTGTGAGTCTTGTTGTTGTATCTCCCTTAATTCTTATTGTCTTACATTTGGTTTTCTTTATCTTTTTCCACTTTTCATTTTCTTTTTCTTTTTTTTACCTCCCTACTATAATACAACGACTATAGTACATGATTACTTGCACAACTCATATTAATGTGTAGACGTTTAACCATCTCTATAGAGTTTTAGTCGACTTCCATTCATCATTCCTCCCAAGACTTCTCCATTCAGTGCTTCCAACTGCACAACACCTACCTCTGTCACACGCTTAATCACATATGGTCCTAACCAATGCATTTGAAACTTTCATGGATGTTGCATGAACTTACTGTCGTATAGTAATACTAAGTTCCCCACTTGAAACTTTTTATGTTTAATATGTCTATCATGCCATGCCTTTTCTCTTTCCTTCTAAACTTGTTGATGGAACCCTGCGACAAATCGTGCTTCCTCAAGATGTACCAAATGTGATAATCTCTCCTCTACTACACTAGAGTCTAAAATATCAGTAATCACTGCAACACAAGCTAGGCACAACAAACTCCACCAGTATGACTACTTATTTCTCATAGATCAACCTAAAAGGTGTTTGTCTTGTCAATGTTTTTATCATAGACATGTATTCCTTTAATATTGCAAGAACCCTTAAGTCCCAATCATCTCTCCCTACATTGCAGATCTTTGTGAGAGAATTATCCATAATTTTATTAAACAATTCTACTATGCTATTGTCCTAAGGGTGATATGGCGTGCTCCTTTGATGGTGAATTTGAATTTTCTCAGTCAATGCTACAATTCTATTATTCAGGAAGTATGCCCCCTGATCACTCAGTAAAATTTGTGGGAATCCAACTCGTGTGACTACATTATCAAATAGGAACCTCGTAGCAGTCTTCGCAGTGGAGTATATGACTAGTGCTACTTCTTCCCATCTAGTCAAATAATATGTTGCAATGATTATATACCTAGATCTTGATATTCTCGTTGGTGGGTTGATTGGTCCAACAAATTTTATTTCCCATTTATCAAATTCATGTAATGTAACCTGTGGGTATAAATGAATCTCATCCCCTCTCCAAGAAGTGTACCTTTATTGGATACAGTGTTAATTACTTTGGTTATCTCTTATGGGATTATGAAAATAAAAAAATCATTAGGAGTAGAGATGTCATATTCAATGAGAAGGTCATGTACAAAGATCAGTTGCAGGGAAAGAAATAGGAAAAAGAAAAACCAGAATACACAGTGCTTG
>SNQJ01S0019113.1:53069-84338 GCA_010110895.2 Picea sitchensis
CCAAGGGATGACGTTCCTCAATGGAAGTTTGGGGGTGAAGCCCCAGGAGTGAATCCTCCGAAGGAAAAATTTCCTTGTAAATGTATATTGTAATTTCATAGTAAATCTATACTGTTCATTATAAGGTCGCGGATATGACGGTAGAAGCTATGTTAGGGTTTTTTTCCCTAGAAGGAAACCCTCTTTTATGAGGGAAATGTATTACGGCTATGATCATTGTGAATATTGTATTTTGAGTGAGGATATTGTGAGAGAAAGAAGAGTAAGTTACAACAGTTGTGTTGTAGGTTGTATCCCTTCATTTGCTAGATAATAATAAAGGAAGGACCTGGAAATTTCTCTAGTGGACGTACCACACTGGGTGAACCACATATATTTGTGTCTCTATTGTATTATGTATCTTCTGTGTTTTATTTCTGCTTTTATTTTATTTTATTGCTATGCGATATTGTTTTTCTAACACTAGATGGATTTCCCACCCTTTGAAAAACATCACATACCTGACAGTATTCTTTGGCATCCTTATGAAGTGTGGGCCACCAGATCCCTACGCACAAAATATTCCGCGTTGTCACTTTACCTGTGTATTGTCCTCCTGTAATACCTTCGTTCTCTTATCATAATATCGTTGGCCTTTCATACTCTAACACACACCGTCTTAATATCTGATCTGCACCTAACTTGTATAAGTTCCCTGCAATTAGCTAGTAGTTTACTTTTTTAAGCACTAACTATTTCTTTTATGAAACTATCATGTCTGAAAGGGCCATTCATGTACTTAAAAACTTAACAATATATGTGAATTAGTCATCAACCATTGTAACTGCAAATAGTTATGCATCTAACAAGCTTTCATCTAGATTCCTTGCAGCGTCTTCTGATAGTAGGGTAAAATCATGAAGATGGATAACACTTTTTCTTGTTTTATAAAAAAAAAAACTGTATTTTCCCAAGTTCTTCTACTTTTGGCATACAAAAGTATTTTTATTTATTTAGAATTTCACTTTACAGTAAAAATAAAACTTGTGAATAATTTTGTTAGATTTCCAATGACTATTTTTCAAATTTGTTTTATTAAGATTTGATATTTCAATTTGACAATTGTTTAAGAGTATGTTCCTTAAACATGGAAGGAATGATAATGAGTTATTTTTTCCCACAACAATGTATCTATTATTAAACTTATGTTTTTAAGAAATGAAATATATTGCAACAATCTACAGTGACTCTATTCTATTATGACTATAATTTTGAATCTAACAGATGAATATTATAATTTCTAGAATTTTTTTAAGTTGACCAAGCTGAAAGCGTTGCATATTTTAAACACATGTTTTCCTACACCTTGTATCTATCTTAATTTTTACTTAAAAGTAAAATATAAAAATACTCTTTTGAATATAACAGTTTAAGGATTATGAATATCAATTTTCCAAAAATTTTCATTGTGTATTTTTAGAGATATGGATTTTTCATTTCACCGAATCATAATCTCACCTAAAAATATTATGTAGTGATTTTTTTATAAAATTAAATAAAATTAGATAAAAACAATGAAAATGAAAACAAATTATATCCAATGAAAGTAGATTCAATTTTAAAAATGTTGGTATCAATTCTGAAACTAAATTCTGAGTATTTGTAGGAGACCGCTACCTCGAAAGATCAAGTAAGATGGAAAGAATTTGCACTTTCCTCAAACAATCCCATTTTTAGGTTTTCGACTGAAATATTCTTTCCACCGAAACCTAGTTTTTAACAAAATCCATTAAAAATAAAAGTTTCAGCCGAAATGTGCTTACAAAAGGAAAATAATTCATCCGAAAAACATTGTACACTAATTTTGAGGGCGTCGTTCAATTTGACGTGCAAATTTTCGGTCGAAAAAATTCATAACAACATTTTTTCGGCCGAAAAATTACCGCTAGGAATTTTTAAGACCCGATTGTCACGAAAGTGTTACCCACCTTCATGATTTTACCGAGTATGTGTGATAAGTGATCTAGTCCTACATTCAACTTCCTTGATTTCACAACAACCTCAAAATCATATTCCTGGAACAACAACAACCATATGAATATTCTCCCCCCAACAATAGATTGTTCACAGTATCTTAGTGCAGAATGGTTTGTATACATCTTAAAATCAGACCCCAATAAATTATGTTTGAATTTCCAGAGCGCATATACCATGGCCAATCCTTCTCATTATGTGGTAGTGCAACTATTTTCTGTTGTTGACAACTTCCTACTTGCAATTGCAATTGGATAGTCTATGTCTCCTTCTCCCGGTTGAGATAATAATTTGACCAAAGCTATGGACGACGCATCTACATGAACATGAAATTCCTTCTTCTGATCTATAAATATCAAAATTGGTGCGGTCACTAATTTATGCGTCAATGTATCCAAACCCTTATGATAATCCTCATTCCACTAGAAATTAACCTTTGTCTTCAATAACTTCTCTGTAGGGGATGTAATCTGTTCATAACCCTTAATGAACTTCCTCTAGTATCCTGTATGACCAAGAGTTTCTCTTAATTGTATTACTAATATGGGCGGTTGTAAGTCCAAAATCACTACAATATTGGTAGGATACACTAATAATCCCTTCTTACATACCACATGGCCCAACAAAATTCCAAAAGACATGCAGAAAATACATTTCTTCAAATTCAGTCAAATCTAACATTGTCTACATCTATCCAATATTAACCTGAGTGCCTCTATGTGATCTTTCAATAGACTAAATATAGTGCAATGATCTAAGTAAAATTCAAGGAAATTATGAATAAACTCCTTAAACGCTACTATAACCACTCTTGAAAAAATTGTAGGTGCATTCTTCAACCCAAAAGGAATTAATGTGTACTAGTAGCTTCCCCTCTCTATTGCAAAAGTAGTCTTATATTTGTCTTCTTGCACAATCTTAATCCAGTGATATCCTAAAAATCCATGGGTAAAATAATAGGCCTCCTACCCTCCTACATTATCTAGCACTTCATCTATGAAAGGTGTTGGAAATGGATAATGCATACATGCATCATTTAACTTCCTTAGGTCTACACAAATCCTAATACCCCCTATTTTATTATATTGTACCACCACTTGAATTATCCATTTTCATTCCACCACTATCTCAATAATCCTTGCTTCTAACATCTAGTCTATCTCTGCCTTTACCTTCTCTTTATACCTCAGATTCAACCTATAAGGTTTTTGTCTAACTAGTTTGGCATCTAGTTTCAAAGGGATATTGATGTATCCTAAATCACCATTTATCCCCTTCATCTATGAGAACATGGTTGGGAATATATTTTGATACTCACAGAATAAATATGCAATCTTCTCCACAATTTCATGGTTCCAGTAATCTCCTATATATGAAAACTTTGGGTTTTCCTTTGTCCCAATCTCTACTTTCTGTGTCTTTAGTGGATGTGCATACACAATAGATTCAAGCTCTAGTCCTTCTACTACATGTTCCCATTATTTTCAAGTCCTTCTACTACATGTTCCCATTAGTTTCAAGTACTTGCATATTCCTTGAATCTTCCTCATCTTTAGAAACATTATAAGATTCCAGTAATTCATGAATTGACATAGAAGCTCTATGCGCACTACACAAATAGAATACCTCCATTGGTCTTTCTTCTGAAAAAATCTTATTTCTAATGCTACATCTAGTAATGGAGATTCATGTTCAAAAGTAATTGTTACCTTAAACCTTTCAATCAATTGGTCTCAATTCGTTGTTTCTCTCTGCATTTCTAGTTTCAATTACCAGACAACATAATGGAAACCATTACATTTCGTAAAATAATATATTCTTTATATTTATTCTTGATATTTGGCATGGACTTGTAAAATACATAAGAAATAATAATAATATACATGGTTGGAAAACATAATTTATTATTCGATAAATAAGGAATAGCGTAAATTGTTGGAAAACATAATTTATTGACACAAGCATAATATAATTGAATTAGAATTGAACTGCAATTCTTACAGAAAATTGGATTTATATTTCAAATATTAAATATATGACTGTACATTAACTTAACCAAAACAATTTGTGACAAATACTTGTAAAATAGGCGGTGAATGCAGTCTTCAATGAACCCGTGGCTTGTGCTTATCGTCCTTTGAGGATCCATCTATTCTCTTATGTTCTCTATTCCTCATGGCGAAGACCCCCTCAACAAGAAACACAATGTAATAATCTTAAAGTTGTTCATTACATTTTTTGATTATTTTATTAATTGTAGATGACAATAAAAGGTTTCACAGTGAAAAAGATACAATATAATTTTTTGTTAAACGGATTCAAACGAGGTTTATACTTTGTCATTAAACGGATTCAAATGGGGTTTTTGTTGGTGATCATGAGGTCAATAATACCTGAAAAGGAAGACCTCAAAACTCTGTTAGCCCTAGGGTTTTCATATCTGCTCGACGTAGTACCACCATTAATGCATAGAAAAATACCACCATATTTGGATGCACTTTTTCCATCCTGATCCCTATAAAATTTTTGGACCTCTCGAATGTAAAGTTCAGCTGTGGGATCCACAGGATGACGACATACTCAATCACATTCAAAATTCTATAAATTGGACATACTCACAAATTGTGCACATTCAGAATGGAGCCCGAAATTGATATGTTTGAGGAAATAACATTAAAGATGGAAGAATTCCTTGGTTTTCTGCAAAAATATTTAGACATTAAATTAAATTTCCAGATACTGAATATACATCCTTACAACTATAAACATTCCTAGGGAGATCACATTTTCTCAATATAATCGCAATATAACCTTAATCTTCAACCAAATATAACTTTTAGGAATATATAAAAAAACATATATTTATGTGTACATTTTGTCTCTGGGTTTTGCAATCAGCATAGGAATATGGGGTCGACGGTTTTGGCTTGCAAGCGGTTCCACTCTACAGATAAAACGTTGTTACGTGCTCATTATGAAATGGTACCCGGTAATGAAGGAGACAACGCTCACGTTACCTAGTAAGGAAAGACACAACACTCAGTAATTAAGAAGACACGCATAAGGAAGGACATGATTCTCATGAACTAAGAAAACATGTCATTAGTTCGTTGGCATTTGGTAAAACATGTGGTAAAGAAACATAACAAAAAACCTAAAATAGATTAGTAAGAAAAAATAAACGTTGAGTAAAAAGATACCTCGTAAAGAAACACAATAAAAAAAATCCTAAATGATTGATATAACATTTCTTCATTTCTTGTGATGACCAAGAATATTTCAAGCATATGAAATTGTATCCATTAAAAGTCCATGTGTAATTAAAAAGCCATTAAATATGGTCATTTCCAATATGTGTATGCCCATTGGCATAAATATGGTGAATAGATTTTTTGGTATTTTGATTCTTCCTACTTTCAGTCTATTTCTATTCCATGTTTTCTCACAATTTTTTTCTCATTAACATATGTGTGCAGGATTAGGATTATATGAATGGCTACATTGACATTATGACTTTACATAGATCATTCTTTTTATACATTATAGCATAGAATAGCAAGGTAAAATAGGATAATGTCATTATTTTTCATAACTTAGTTTTGCTTCCTAGTTTTTAATTAGTCTTGTGTTTGCTTCTTGTATTTATTTACTGTTGGTTGAACGGTACTATAAGTTTCTTAGCAGAGGTGGAAAGAAATAGAAAGCTTTCATGTCAATTTTTCTTGAATGGATTTTTGGGTCCTAAATTATTTTGACATGGGAAGAAATTGCTTTGTCTCATTCTTAAAACTTTCCAATGTGCTGAGATAATTTTCAGATTATTGATTCTATTCATTCATCACCATGTCAAATCTTTTTCAAGAATTTCGTCATCTTACAAGTGGGATATTTTAAAATAAAGATTAATATTACGTACCACTTGTGGTGAATATGAACACCAAATTGGTTTCATCTTAATATCTACAAGATTTTAATTGGAATAGTTTGGCTTGATTGAGATTCTCTTGAGTTTTTGGCTTGTTGTCCCATACACGGTGAATGGAAATATTGATG
This sequence comes from Picea sitchensis, assembly GCA_010110895.2. NCBI lineage: Eukaryota > Viridiplantae > Streptophyta > Pinopsida > Pinales > Pinaceae > Picea > Picea sitchensis. The sequence goes on from SNQJ01S0019113.1 coordinate 59,136, forward strand.
ATTAAATTTTTCCTATTTGAATTTAAATCCACTCCAACTCCTTGTAATTTCCTTGGACAATTATTTTATCATGGTTTCGGAGTTAACCAAATATTTTTCTTTTCCCATTCACTATTTTCTTTGATTACTTTTAGCCAACATAATTTGTTGTATAGACTTTTCTTAGCATAGTGATTTTAGCTGATTTTTATTTCTTTTGAGTTCTTTTATTTCAATACTTTTAGCTTTAATTTTTGGGCATTGGTTGCACATATATCATGTTTTATTTAGTTATTTTTTCAAGGACGAGTTTATATTTTATCTTGCATCTTACTTAATCCAAGTCTCCTCTTCTACATAGCAGTAAGAAATGTTTTTTCACATTGTCTAGAAACATGTTTTGACATTATGGACAACATTGTTAATTAAATCTTTCTGTTCGTATATTTTTTATAAACTTTATTGGGAATCAATCATTTTATTCCCCAATTCACTGATTGACCAAAAACTCAATCCTACTACTTCCAATTCAACGGGAATTTCATACCTGTTCTTTTCTTGAAGAGTTTATTTTAATCCATTGGGTTTGTTGATTTTGGGTCACTCATCATGGTCACATTCTTGATTAATATAACTTTTGTCATGGATCAGTACTACCCATTAATCTCCAAGTTGAAATCATTCAATTTTTTAGGGTTTGTAAATACCTTAATGGAGAATGTCAATTTAACTTCTAAGATGCTAAAATTCGAGTTTTCAACATTTATTTTCATCTAGCCATGGAAATAATTTTCAATATGTGAATTTTTTTGGGGTTTTAACACATCAATATATTGCTCCCCACACCCTTCAACATTCCTTGAACCCAAAAAATCAGTTTATGCATAACTTGGAAAGATGAGCGTGTTTAAGTCATTTCAGAATATCTTTGTCTTTCTTACTAATGAGCTTGTTGATTATGTTTTTCAAATTATATGCTTCATTCTTTTGGGTAGAAAACCTATCTAGTAAATAGACAAGCCACACACTCTTCTTTTTCACTTCATGTTATCCATATTCTATGCGATATGTAAGATCAAGGAAGTAAACATTATAGTCTTATTACTTATAACACTCTTGGTAACTTCAGGATATCACTTTCAAGAACTTTTCCATCATGCCAAACTTTAACTCATTAGAAATCAGGCTTTAGTCATTTAATTCATTTATGATTTCTAATTATATCTTTCATTTATGATGGGGGGTCAATCCATCTAGGTCGTGATATTAGATTGCTTTCTCCTTACCAAAGTGTATTAATTACCACAATTTACATAAGTATTTCCTCTTTCCTCTCACAAGGTTGAAGATGATTATACTAATGCTTCACATCATTATCATCAGAGGAAACACATACATTGGGGTGAAATATTAGTAATTTTGAATCTGATTTTTATGATAGAAGATTGGTAATGGACATGCATCTTTTGAACATGAGTGGAATTAAAGTTTTTTGGTTCCATTTGTTCAAATTGATTGCTTCTGATTGCAGGAATAGAATAGTGTGTCTATCGGACCCAAATCTCACAACAATCAATGACACTAAGTCTCATGGTAAAGGAAATATTATGGGAAAGCACATATTGTATATCTCTAAAGAAGAAGGCCATGATATTTGACTAATTGGATAGTAGATCAATACTTGATAAATGCATTGGCCTTTGCATAAGTTTTATGACAACAGATTTAGTTCAATTTTACATTACCTTAGCATGATTTGCTTAGGATTAGTTTTAATTTTGGTATTTATTTTTCTTTTTAATTTTATTCCATTTTAATAAGTTAGCCATTTAGAGGAAGAGTTTTTCCCAAACTGTCAAATAGGTGCTCATACCATTCTCTCTTTTTGCAGATTGGGAAAGGACTTGTGCAATCGAGAACTCATAATTTTTCTCTTTGATGAAGGAAACTTAGGGAAGTGTTAATCTAAGCTTGGTTGCTCATATTTCTTTGTGACATTTTTTTTAATTAACCAAGAATGTAACCAACCCAACACTTACATTTACATGTAATCTCATTCATACACTTACATGTTGCTATCTGATATAGTGGATATTTGGAGTCCCTTTAATGGATGTTTTTTATGAACTCTATAACTTTGATATCCCCTCTTTACCTCATCAAATTGAATTGTTTGAAATTTTGGGATTAATAATTATTTCTAATGGAAAAGAGAAATTGGTTGTTGGATGAGAAATATGAAATGTACTTTTTGTTATTGAAAAATTCTTCATTTTTTAATATGCAAAGGACTTGTTCATGTAAAGAAATATTCAGAGATTATGGATTTGTGGAAGGTTTTATATGAGGGAATTTGAAAATATGTTTTGACTGAACTTCTCCATTAATCCATTTTTCTAGGTTCCCAAAAGAATTTACTTGTTTCACTAAAAGATAATTAGATAAGAAGAAAGTGTTGCAATTTTTTTTCACTAAATTACCATTTATCATAATCTTGTTTGTTCTTCATTTAAGATCTTTACCGTGGAAATATTTCTGTTGGGATTCATGTTAAATGGTTAACATTTCTTGCATAATTATTTCTATTGGATTACTTTCCAAGGCTTAACTAAGAATGATTACACTAATAATTCTCATGATATATATTATGTTGTTGGCCTATATTTCACAATTGATTATTCTAGTAATGACTACCATAGTGTGATTTTGTATTTTACCTTAGTTTAGTGCAGTCGTTTTCTTTATTTCAATTTGTACATAATTTTACTTTCGTCTTTTCTCAAATTCATAAACATGGTAGTAGGTTCATATTCTTATACCATCATAGGTGAATTCTTAGTTTTATCCAATTCTTTTGGGCAATTCAACAATCTAAAAAAAAATTCTCATAAGAAAATCTCAAATCTATTAGAGAAGAAGCTTGAGTAGATATTGATTTTCTTGACCACTTCTCAACATACCCTTGCTGATTTTTGGTCCTAAAATTCTATTACATGGGTCTTGAATTGATGAGAAAAGTTTACTTAATAAATATTTTTTCCCTTATACCAATTCTTGGAGTTGGAATAATAATATATTTATGCATATATTTCATCCTTTGTTGTTGCACTAGATTTATTACTTGCTAATATGTTATATTTTTATTGTCATCCTGTTTTATTTCTAACACTATAGCTTTAGACTTCTCTTGGATTAGTTTTTTTTCATGAATTCCCTTTGGTTTTAGCGCTTGATTTATACTTGTACAAATTTCTTCCACCCTTTACATTGAATGTTGGTATGTTCCTTGAGCTAATTTCACTACTTAGTCTCCCTTGAGGACTATTTTAAATTTTAGTGATGGGTTGGTCCAATTCTGGTTACATACTGAAGAAATTTTTACAAGTCAAAAGATGCATGTGATTCTCTATCTGAATGAATATTCATGAAGTTTTTAGTTGTAGGTATGGAATTATAGTTGTGGGGGAACACAAGTTCCCACTAAGGGTACCATGATAATTCATAGGTATAGGAAATTGTCTATCTCCCTATTTTTTTTGGCTCCACCCACTTCATATTAATAAATTGGCCAATACTATGATGGATTTTGGGGAAACTTGTGGGTTAAACTAAAATGCATTGCATCTACTCATCAAATCAAAGAAACTCTCATATCACCCTACTTCCTACACACCCTATGCACATATGCATAGCTATATGCAATTCCAAAAGGGTGAGCAAATTTTGAAATAATAAGGAAGTTGAAAGCACTATCAATAGCGGTATAAGTAGAAGTAAACCCATGAGGGATAGGGACTCCTTCTAGAAAGGGGGATATGCTTGTATGGTACCAAGGAAACTTTTTTGAGGCTATGGAAATTTGTTGGCAGTGAAGAAATGTGATTAAAAGAGATATGAGGAACACACTTATGTATATTTGTTTCTTGTTATAAAAATGAAAACCTAGGGTTAAACCAAAGATAATCTAAAGTGTGTAGCTATTAAAAAAATTGACTTCACTAATCGGCTCTTTGAAAAGGGTGTCTTAGATTACAAGTACTAGAAATTGCAGATTAAATATATTTTAGAAATTTGGCATCATTGTGGTAACCATGATTATTTCAAAGTTGTCTATAGTTTGTTGAAATTATATTTAAAATTATATTTGAAGTAAAGGCCCTAGACTTCTACTTACAAATATAATTGGTTCATCTAGTGTTTCACCATTGTTTGAGGCCACTGTTACACATTATTTTTGTCATCATAGTGATCCATTGACAACATGTGTTCATGTTCCCAAAAAGAGCCTTTCTCCATGAGGAAAGTGACTAGATTTCTCTTCCAGAAAACCCTATTAAGGAAGGTCGTCGCAGGTTGCACCATAAGCAAGATGCAACAATGTCTGGTCATCGCACTCTACCCTAAAACTGGTTTGCGATGTCTCTGCGGGCTGCTCTACAGCTAGGGTGTGACGATGTCAAAAGGCTAAAAAAAGGTCAACCTTCACGAAAGTTCTAGAAGGAGATCTTCTAGAAGGTGAGGTGGCATCCATATGGTTTGGATCCTACTCGCTTCTCTAATTTGGTGGGATCATCCTAATCTCTTTAAACATCTCTCTATTCCCTATATAAAGAGAGATCTCTCATGAAAAATGTTAAGCACAAACGCAAAGAATTAAGGTTTATTCAAGCAATATTAATATTGAATAGGATAAGAATTGGATGAGGAGTTCTACTTGAATTCATACTTGAGGGCTTCATCTTAGTTTATCAAGTCATTGTGGATCTTCTTCATTCAATGTTGGAGCAAGTGTGTGTGTTGGAGCAAAGGGTCATTGGAAGGGGACCTTGCAACATCAAGGATTTGGTTGTAATCTCCAGTTTCATTATTATATAATACAGTGATATGTTTCTTTCCAATAAAACTCATCTTGTTTTATTGTATGATTCCTTGATCACATACATAGGTTCTCGTTGAGTATATTATTTCTTTCACTTTGGTTGGCTTGTGTTCCCTTGCAGATCCAATATCATAGAAGCACTAGAGTGGATCTAGGATGACAATGGCAAGAGGAAGCGATATTTAAATGGTATGTTGCCCATCTCTTGCTAGATAGTAAACTCAATGATCAGAGTCGAGGGAAAGAGTCATGATCTATTATGTTTTGTTCTAGATCTAGGTGGATCTAGGGAGATCTATTTATGTCTGCAATTACCGATAAGTCCCATAAACAAATTGGTGACCATACTAAGGATATGACCTCCTTTTTATTTTTTTCTTCCCATTTTCCTTTAGCCTTCCTTCCTCTGATAATTTTCATTCTCTAACTCTATGAGTGATCCATCTAGACTCCTTGGGTTTAGAAGTTATTTTAGATTGGTTGGATTTCTTCCATTTTTTCCAAATTTACAGATATCGTCGCATTGTACCTTACTAAAAGCCTGCAATGACCCTGAGACGTCGCCCTCTTCTTAGCCAATCTAGTGCGACGATGTCACACTCTTCTTTGTCACTGACCTTGGACAACCTTATCTCATCGCTCTACATCTTATACCTGGCCTATGACAAGTCCTGTAAGTTTTGATGGAGTGATTCATTTTTCCTTTTACCACCCAGATTTTCCTTAGTATCCTAGGGTGAACTTTGTATTCCCATGATTGGTTGATTCTTGAGTTTGAAGCTTGCTTGTGATTGGTTTTCATTGATTGAAAGTCTTTCTTTGAATTTTTCAAGTTTTTTACTTTTTCTCATTGTCACAAGGATATAATCTCAGATCATGATCTGAGTGTTTGTTTCATGAAGAGTCTTTGGTTTGTCTTGAGTTTTGGATTCATTTTGTTTGTCAGATTGGTTGTTGATTAATAAACATTTTTTGCTTTCTTATGTCAAGAGTTTTTCTTGTGTTTTTCACTTTTGTCTACATTACGAATTTGATTTGGGAATTGTGTTGAGAATGTATTGATTTTCCTAGACTATGTTTTCCTTCTGTTATCATATCTCTGATTTTGTCTTAGAAAGGAGGAATTGAATTCATTTATTCTTTTTAGGTAATCCCTTATACGAAAAGTTTTACATTCAAAATATTTGTAAAGAGAAGAAATTGGAAAATTTTCGGTTCATGATTGTTTGGAATTGTGTTCATTCGGAATTAAGGAATCACAATTAGTAGCTTGTTGTACGTCAAAAAGAAATACCTTCTCCCTACTGTAACTAGGGTTCATTGAATTGAAAATTGCAAATTCATCTTTTTTTTTCATTTTATTGGGTCAAGGTCACAACATCAACAGTTTCACTTCCATATCCCTTTTTGAGTAAGCAACGACCTCTAAAACACAACATAAATTTAAAATTTAATAGTAACTTTTATTTTCCACGGATCGTTTTCACCAACATTAGCTAGAATAGTGCTTTGGAATAGGTTGTGAGGTACACTCTCCAAAGCATCAAAACACACAATAATATATTTTGATAGGAAGAGTTCAAATCCAATTTCTAGATTTTGTTCTGGGAAGCCCTTCTCACACAACGGTCAAACCTGAGGTCGCATTAAGACTAGCATAGTTACTCACCCTTCTTTGTTTGTCTTGGTGTAGATATTGTGCATATTATGGGGGTCACTTGAAGGTATACCCACAATTATGAGTGGAAGCCTTTCAAGTTGATTCCGGGATAGATACCCTGCCCTTGCATGTGGATCGGATTGTCAACTATTTCCCTAGGCATTACTCTTATAGTTGGTAACCTTAGTAGCCTATCTCTCTAGGGTATTTACACAAGGTGACTGTGGAGGGGAAAGTCTTCACGGTACCTGGAATCGACATTGGACAAACTCACTCAAGCTCCTTGGAGGTTATACCCACGATTATGTGTGGGCGCTTGCACCAGGGTGTAAGTCCATTAAGCAGGTCGTCAACGTAACTTTTCCACCTGTTTATCCCATCCCCTTCTTGTCTTGATTTTGCGATGTCGGATTTCATCACCAACTAGTGAATTTGAAATAAGAAGGTTTTTTTTCTTGGTTTGATTCATAGATTTTATTAGTGTGTGTTGTGTGTTTCCTCTAGTCGGCCATAATTTTTTTAAGTTCTTCACTTGGCTCAAGAAAAATCAACCTTCGTTGTTCACGTAGGATGCAAGGGATACCCCCGAAAGATCTGGAAGGTTACTAACCCTTTCCTCCTAACTCACCAAAAGTTTCTCCAAAGGGAGTAGTCAACAACGAGGTAGCTTCTGAAGTTGGAAGCACACACTCTTTAGAAGGATTTCGAATTGTTTCAGACACTTTAGAGGCATTCATACTTCCCCCTCTTAGACCAAACACACATATAATTCGCATGAACTCGTCTGGAGAAATTGTTGTTGTTGATAATACTACAATACCTACCAGACCTAACACATGATCTAGAGTAGAGGATCCACTTTTTCATAGTGAATCATTTAGGACCCCGGATCACACTGTTGGAACTTCCTTTCCTAGTTCTATCCCTTTGACAGTACGTGATATGTACGGTAACCTAAGAGTAAGTCCTGATCAACCTATGGCATAAAAAATGCTTGAGAATTATGTTACCTATACGGTACCTTTAGACCATTTTACTAGTACTACCAGTAACGTCACCATCGTTCCATACCAGTTTTTTATTGGTTCTCACTCGATTCCTACTCTCCAGATGGCCCATTCTACTATGGTACCACAAGATACCATGATTCCTACTAAAAATTTGGTTATCTCCCAAGCTCTAATTGGGACACCACTTCCACCTAGATCGAATCCCTCACTTCCCCATGGGTATAGAACTCTGAATACTTCCATTGCTACCTCTACCCAGCTTCCATCTAGAGGTTCTATAAAAAAAAATCCTCCTGGGTATAATGTTGCTATTGGTTTTGTTCCTACACCTAGCCAGGTCCTCTCCGAAGGGTCTTATGTTCCTCCTCCACCTTCGCTTGGCGGATATGGCCCTAGTGGCTCCAATCCTCTTGGAGGCACCAGTATTTCTATCACTTCTATTTTCCAGATTCCTATTGGAGGTCAACCTCAAGTTGGGGGACAGCCTCAAATTAGGGAACAACCTCAATTAGGGGGAAAACCTTAGATTGGGGAACAACATCAGATTGGGGCACAACATCAACTTGGGGGGAAGCCTAAGGTTGGATTCCATAACCCACTTTATGGACAGAACACACCTTTGGTACCATCTCTACCTTGGAAACTTCCTTTCCAAGGAAATCTACAACTGTCTGGGGGGAAACATCCTCAAGTTAACAATTTTGTACCCCCTAACCTTGATCAACCGTATCCAGGTTATTTGAATCCCTCTTTGGGTCTGAACTTTCAATATAGTATTCCTATCCAAGGGAACATCTCCAATCAACCCAACCCTATGGGATATGTGTCTCAAAACCCTCCACAATCGAATCTGTCAGGATTGTCTCCTTATTTGAAAACTTCTTATGGTCCCACTAGTATACCTACAGGGCTTCCCCCTCAAAACTACCAATTTCCACAAGTGAACCGACAATTTCCTTTCCTGGCCACTTTGGACTTACCTAATCTGTCTAGGATTTTGAATGAATCTATCTAACATTCTCCTTACTGTCCCATCATATCGTCCAAGTTACCGTCCGACATTGCTAAATTTGATGGTCGAGAAGGAGAATATCTAAATAATCATGTTATGACTTTTCATCTGTGATATTCATCCAAATCCTTGATGGATGACTCCGTCAGATTACAACTTTTCCAACGCACTCTCATGGGTTCGAAAACAAAATGGTAAATCGAGTTACCGCAAGGTTTCTTCAATGATTTTAACACCCTAGCCATGGAATTTTTGACACATTACCAGATACCAATTCAATACAAGATGGGAACCAAAATTTTTAGTTCTTTCAAACAATCCTCCTCCACTCATATTTCTGATCACATTTGTTGGCCCTTGACCATGTTTTGAGGAAACATTGGTCGTGTTTGACCACTTTTGGACTTCGACAGGCTGGTCAAAGATGGAGCACCCAGGAGGAGTAGAGATCACGAGATCTTGTGTTTGACCACTTTTGGACTTCGACAAGATGGTCAAATATGGAGCACCAAGGAGGAGCAGAGATCACGGTATCTCACTCATTTTGTAGGCTTATGGAACCAACAAAGGGTTCTAGGGTTTATGTAATGGGTATAGGATGTCAACCCATGGGTTTACCCATGTTTTAGGCCTTTAATAAGTAGCTAGCGATGTAAGAAGTACTAGAATAGGCTCAGCGCATAACTACTAGTGGCTAAGTTCATAGTAGATTAATATTGGCTCAGTGCAAGAAGTTTTAAGTGCTTTGTGCAGATAGACTGTGTAAGGCTTTGTGATATCAAGGAGTTGGCTCTGTTNCACTTGTCCACTGTGAAGTTGGGCTCTATGGTTTTGTGCACAGAAGAAGAAGAATGTAAGGATCTTGAATACTAATAAAGAAGAAGAAAAAGTTGGTGGACGTAGCCCCACACTGGGGTGAACCACGTATATCCTGCATTGATGTGATTTGTGCAATGTTGTGAGGTTTTTTATGTTGTTTATCTCTTAGTGTATTGATCTTTATATATGTTGGATGGAGGTATGGATGCTTAGTTCTATATTTATGGTAAATGAATGTTAGATCTAATCTAATGATATGTGTTAAGTGATGGGAAGCACTTGATCTTTATTGTTACTACGTTGATCTGTATTAAATTTTTTTTTTGCAATGTGAATGATATTCAAGAACTAATGCATATTGTTGTTTAAAGTGTTCTCTTAAGTGTTATAATAACATATTTGTGTCCCATCTTGGTTGTAGGAACCTAAGTCTTGCAACCCCCCCTGCCTCTACCTTAGCTGAGACTTCATGTGCTTTGCAGGTGTTGTCGAAAGGGACGATAGTTAGGGTTTTTTTGGTGCACTGTTGAAGAGTTGAACCCTGGGTTTTCCCCTGTGCCAACAAATGGTTCTGTTACCGGGACGAAAGCATGTTTTTGGGACCAGAAACTGTGATTGTTGGGAACTGAAGAAAAAACATCTTTGTCCGTATATCTGTTGTTGTAGTGCATAGTATTCTATTTGACTTGTGAAGCTCAGTGATAAGAAAGGAACCAGATATGAAGAAAGAAGGTAAGATCTTAAAGCTTTATGCTCTGGTAAAGGTAAGATAAGTGGAAATTGTTTCTTCAAAAGTATGAATCTAGGTATGTTTAATAGATATTGTCTTAGTCTGAAAACTAGTGCATAGTTAGAAGAAAGAGTTGATCTAAATAAATTTGATATAAATAGAGAAAGATATGTTATTCCCATGCATAGAAATAATTTTTGGACTAATAAGTGGATGCAGGAACCTAGAAGGAATTTTTTTAGAATGTAGGTCCATCAATGTGATCCCAGTGCACAGTACATGAAAGGATGGGGATCATTTAAAAGAAAGAGAGGATTGACAATGTGTTATAATTATAGAAGATCGGGACATCTTGCTAAAGAATTCACTGGTATAGGCCCTCTTTCTCTTTGTTGTAAAGCTATTGGTCATGAGGTTCAGGATTTCCCAAGGATGATTGAAAAAGTTGAAAAGATGAACATGAGACAAGAATACTATAAAGAAGATAAAGATACTGAGAAACATGCAGAAAAAGAGTCAGAGACTATGTTAAAACAATTAAAAGAAGTAATGGATGATCACAGAGACATCAGTTTACCAGAGACACTGAAAGAAAAACAGAGCATGGTTACAAGAATAGAAGACCTTGACATAGATTGTGTATTGGATGAAGAAACAAATGTGCATATTATGCCAGAAAACACTTGGGAGATTTTGGGAAAGCCTGTTAAGATACCTTCATTGGGAAGGATAGGCTTCTTTAAAGGAAAGATGATAACCCTATATGGAAGAGTTACTAAAATACCTATGATTTCTCATGAAAAGTTAACAAAAGAGGATTTTGAAGTTATTAGGTTTGTTGATAACAATGCCCCTTTTCCACTTTTATTAGGAAATACTTGGATTGAGAAGGATCAGATCAGAAGGAAAGAAAAGGAGGAAGCCATAGAAAAGAAAAGGCAGGAACTGAGGGATTTCATAGCTCGAAGAATAGATCGACTGATAGAAGAACGAGAAGTTGAGTTGAAGAAGTAGAACGAAACAGAAGTAGCTGCCAACTTTGAAAGAGCACAAGAAGGATTGAAGGACTTATCCATGAAAGAAGAAAGTATGTCCACCTAGGACCTAGTAAGAAAATAGGTACTATCTTTGAACCCTTTAAAATAACATCAGCAACACAAAGTCACTACGCTAAGAACATATAAGAATAAGAATGGAAAGAGAAATCCAGAGACTCAGATCATAGGAAGGAAGGCAAGAAAGCTCGGTAAGAAGAAAGAAAAGTTAGAAAAACTATGGTAAATTCCAGAAAAGACTTCACAAGAGACAGATCTGCAGAACTTGAACTTCGTCGGAATAGAAAAACCACGAAAAATGATACTTCACTATGGATAAGCTATATGACCATTGGAGGCACCCTGACCATTAGATTAACACTCTAGAATGAATAGAAACACAATTATTTTTGGAAATATCGCCATTGGACCGTTTATATTGTGCCACGACTGATGGATTCGTATTGATTAAGGCATTCCTACCCATTGGAGGAACTAGTTAAAATGTTTCTTATTTAACCCGTCGAACATTGCGTCGGGACCACTTTTTACAAACTGTGATATTCAAGATAACAGAGAATCCATTGTATCACGATGTGCTTTCTAGACCTCACCATCCGCCTGATTACCTTGTTTGTCTATTCGCCTAACCGATTTATTTAATTATGAGTGTGCATGTCGAGCGAACATAGTGCAGTAGAGAATTATGTGGAGGAAATAATTGTAGACCTCATGACTCAAGGATTCATGTCTGTGGGAATACAGGCATCGTCAACTGGCGGATTGCAAGCATCCCCATCAACTGGATGAAGTTTTGGTCACACTCATGAGAAGTGAAGCAAGCACCACTACGATTTGGCTAACACGAAGTAGATCTCGTTGGTCTTGTTGGAATACATCCCACCTTTGGTTGGCATGATTAACCACGATAGCATCCCACAATATTTCGAATACATGATGATCAATGTGTACCTCTCGAAGGGGATACACACAATTGGACCCCAGTTAGGACATATTCCAACTCTAAAGAACAATGAATTCAACCTGGAAGACTGGAAGAACTACGCGATGCTCGCGTTGCATTTGTATTCGATGAAGATGAATGGGAAGAGGCAGAACATAGTATCTTTGCCATGGATAAAGGAGCTTGCACAATCGACAATCTTGAATGTGATGAATATTCCTCACTTTGGCCTACACCAGGAGGTTAATGTTTGCGTTAAAATCCTCCTGTCATGTTATCACAGAGGCTATCTATGGAATGACAGGTGCATCATTGTGGATCCAATGATGATCCAAATCATCACATGGCTGAGAATGCAGGGACCGAACCCTCAGTAGTTCTATCCAGGGAATGTTGGAGATCACTCCCTGGCACAATGCATAAAGGATGACTATGGCAATGTAGAGAAGGGAAAGTGAGGGTACAAGGTATCCTCCATATAGGATGGTGTAGTGCACCTATATTGTCATATTATAGCTCGTAAACTCGTCAAAAAGAACCTCCCGACACAGGTCACTGGATTTGTAGTAGACCTCGTAGGGAAGTGCATTGAAGGAATGCAAATGAACTGGGTGAGCTACCTCGTAAACGAGTTGGAAAAGGACTATCACGAAGTGAAAGATTAGGGATATGAGTTTCATTTTAGTTAGCTACTGGTATTGATCACCTTTTCCACCTGGAAGATGACGAAAAAAGTGAAATTCCCCAAATTTGAGCCATCAGAGTCGTTGGTCGCAAGGCTATCCACCTTGTGGTACACGAATGATATGGAGAAGCAGTGGAAATCAAACGCGATGTTCCATGCTTACTACCTACAGCTGAAGCATGCTATTGGAGAAGTCCCATGAATGACCCTGAATACTTTGCATCAGTACAAGCCACTAGCAAAGTTCTGCTCAGATCGACACTTTATCTACATCATCGCATGCAGGGATGAAAGAAAGGAGGAATTGTAGTCCTACTATAAGTTGATTGATGAATACATGGAAAAGATAACTAGGGAATGGCCAACAGAGTTCCTTGTACCAGTTGAAGATGTAGAACTCTCTGGCACCGACATCATCAGAATTCCATTGGTCACCAGGGTCGAGCATGATGGACAAAAGAAAAAGAAGAGAAAGGAGGATGTCCAGAACATAGAAAGTGATGAGGAGGACAGTGCATCAAAATAAAGTGGGCCTGAATCGCCTGTGGGAGGAGGAGGAGGAGATGAAGTGAACCAAGAAGAAGGAAATGAAGAGGGATACAAAAAAGAAAAAGGCAATTTACACCACCGAAGGATCCCCTTACAGAGGCCAAAACATCAAAGAAAAGGAAGGCTTCTCCACAGAAACCCTCATAACAGAAGAAGACCCAAGACAATAAGCCTCGGTCGAAGAATGTGCTCATAATGGATGATGTTGATATCATCATTGTAGTCGTAGAGGAATCTTTAGAGGATATCCTGCAGAGACATGAAGAAAAGAAATAAACACTATATGAAAAAATAGAGAAGGATCTCAAGGAGATACAACAAGATATACATTCAAGTCGCGCAATACCTACTATGCATTCTTCAATGGAAATTGTAGAATTGGGGGATGAACCCACCCAATTACGAAGATTAGAAGATGCAACATAGGCTCAACTTTATCGAGTCCAATAAGAAAAGGAGCAGGACATAGAGGCCTTGAAGCAAGAAAAGGAAGAGGTCCTAGAGAAACTTCGAGTTGTGCAGAAGGAGAAAAATGAAATTTAGGCAAAGTTCGAGCAAAACAATGCGAAGATACAGGAATAAAAATATCAACTGTTCACAGAGAGGATTGCGATCAAAGAGGTAGTAACTAAATCACTTCACTTTGTGTCAGGCTTGGCACAGGAGGAAGAAGAGTCGGCTGAGATACAAGTGGGGAAGCTCACTGAGGCCATTCAGCAGATTCAAGCAAGAGTAATGGAGCTAGAGATCCAAACAATGTCAATCACTCTAAAATAAGTGCGCAATCAAAGGGAAGAATCTTCCAAGAACACAGTAGAAAGAATCAGAACACTCGCCTCAGAGTGTAAGAAACTGAGTAATCAAAGTGCGCAGACCTATGAGTTCCTTGCAAAATATCCGGAGTTGAGGAAATTGGAAGCACAACTCCAGGAGGTGAAACATAAGTCCTCCACCATGCAAGTGTAGATGAAGCTACTTACTATAGGCGAGAAGATGAAAGGATCATAGGAACAACATGCAGTCCAACAACAGATTATTGTTATCTAGAGAAACATCATGGAGGTGACACAGAGACTCTAGCCGGTGCAGGACGAAGCCTGCACGATTTTTGAAGAGATCAAAGTCCAAGGTTCACAACTATACCAATTGGTTGTGATAGTGGAACAACATATGGAAGGATCTATTATTGAGCAAGTGATTTAGGATTTTTTCGAGCAAGAAGCTCTGCTGAAGAAGCAAGTCGAGGGAGCTCAAGCCAATCTTAAGGCCTTTCAAGTAGCATTGCCTGGATCTGAGTGACTCGGGATGAGTCACAGGTGAGTGTTGGGGACCTGTTGGTCCTTGATCAAGTTTTGAGGAAACATTGGTCGTGTTTGACCACTTTTGGACTTCGACAAGATGGTCGAAGATGGAGCACCCAACAAGATCATAGATCATACGATCTCACTCATTTGGCAAGCTTTTGGACCCAACAAAGGGTTCTAGGGTTTATGTAATGGGTATGGGATGTCGGCCCATGGGTTTACCCATGTTTTAGGCCTTTGTGTAAATGTATAAATAAGTATATAGCAATGTAATAAGTACTATAATCAGCTTAGTGCATAAATACTAGTGGATAAGTGCATAGTAGGTTAATATTGGATCAGTTCAAGAAGTTGTAAGTTCTTTGTGCAGACAGACTGTGTAAGGCTTTGTGCTATCAAGCAGTTGGCTCTATGCCTTGACCTGATTTTGAGGAAGGTGGATCTAGTGCGTTGTGCATAGATAACCTGCCCACTTTGAAGTTGGGATTTGTGGCTTTATGCACAAGAGAAGAAGAATGTAAGGAGCCTGAAGACTAATAAAGAAGAAGAAGAAGTTGGTGGACGTAGCCCCAAACTGGGGTGAATCACATATATCTTGCATTGATGTGCTTTGTGAAATGTTGTGATGTTGTTTATGTTGTTTATCTCTTAGTGTATTGATCTTTATATATGTTGAATGGATGTATGGATGATTATTTCTATATTTATGGTAAATGAATGCTAGATCTGATATAATGCTATGTGCTAAGTGATGGGAAGTAATTTATCTTTATTGTTACTGAGTTGATCTATATTAATGTTTTCATCTGCGATGTGAATGAGATTCCAAAACTAATGTATATTGTTGTTTAAGTGTTGTATTAACTATTGTAATCACATATCTGTGTCCCAGCTTGGTTGTAGACACCTAAGTCTTACAACCCCCCTGCCTCTACCTCGAGTGAGACTTCATATGCTTTGTAGGTGTTGCCAAAAGGGCTGGTAGTTAGGGTTTTGTTGGTGCATTGTTGAAGCGTTGAAACCTGGGTCTGACCCTATTCCAACAACATTCATGAGTGGAGGAGAATAAGACATTTAATTAAAGTTCCTCTTCCAGATCAATTGTTGGCTGAGTGGTTTACCAAATCACTCATTGGACCTATTTCTCGTGATGTCACCATGGGTGTTGTTGTCACTGAAGAGAAGGTGATTATTCGTGCTTAGTATCTCGATATTGTTTATTTGCAAATGGGAACACTTTACAATATGATCCCTGATGCTCCTCGTCCTTCCATAAACCCTACCCCAAAACCTCCAACAGCTTCTCATGTTGTTGATGGTTTGATTGGCACCTTCCACGCTGAGACCCAGTCAATGCAATCTGGTCACACCAATCCCAAACCTAATAATTCTAATGCACAAAATACTCCTGCTCCTACGCCTTCCACCGGTAAGACTGTCAAAGTTGTTTTTGTTCAATCCGCACCTACTAGAAAGAATCAAAATAAAAAGAAAAGGAAGGGTAAGAACAAGGAGGACAAGAATAATAATCCACAATATGATAAATGCAAAACGCAAATCACTAATGAGAGAGACAAACATAAGCCTCATTACCCGTGCTTTATTTTTGTTGATTATAATTACACGAAATATTGTCCAAGATATGTCGAGGTTGCTAAGTTCCTCCAAGGGAGCGGAATACCTCCTACACTCATCATTTTTTCACAACCTTTCCCTTCTCAGCAGGAAACCCAACTGGTCATTCATGACCAAGATACCCCTTCTACCTCTTCTTATGTCCTTATGTGTACTGGTGATTCTAAAAAGAGCGAATTTGCAGTAGCAACTCGAGCCAAACATTACTCTCCGTTAAAAGAGAACGTTGATGATATACCATCTTCTTTGGTCCAACCTTCTCCTTCAACTTCACCTCCAAATGGTCCTGTTTGTCTCAAAATAATGGGTCTCGATACAGTCCTTTTCCCTCTTCCCAAGGCCGTTGTTCGAAAGTCTGTGTTCAATCCTCATGCGCGTGCTGCACAAAACTAGAATATTGTAGAAGACCTTGTGCAAGCACCCTCTTCCATGTCAGCTCTCGAAGTCCTTCAAAGTTTTCATGTTCAACGGAAGGCATTGTTAAAGGCCATCAGTAGAATTGATCCCACAAATACTAATCTCATAATATTTGACTTGGAAGATCATGTACCAAGGCTTTCTCCTCAGTTAACATTCCAAATCTAAGTTGTTGAAAACAAGAATAAATGTAGAATTTTTATTGATGAAGGAGCCTCGAATTGCGTTATGTTCGTTACTTATTGCAAGTCCATTGGCTTTCCTACCCTCACCGAATCACACAATACACTTAAGGATTTCAATGGTACAGGATTTCAACCCTGTGGTGTTCTTCCCTCATTTTCTTTTACGTTGGAAGTTAAATCGGTCAATGTCGAAGTTGAGGTCTTCGATGCACCTCTTGATTATAACCTTTTACTTGGTCGTAGCTGGATTGATTCCATGCGTGCAACTGTGTCTACTCTTTTCCGTGTGGTATGTTTCCCACACAAAGGAAAGATTGTTATTGTTGACCAAATGGACTTTTTTAATTCAGATTCTCGTACTAGCAACGTTCATTTCATCTCAAAGATACCCACTGGTTATGAGAATGTCAGAGTGGGTCTTCTGAAAGATTCAACATTGATGGGTACATTTCCAATCACACCACCCGATATTCTCCCTCCTTGTGTTGCCTCTATTAACATGATATCCACCACCATTCGTGAAACCCCTATATCATATGACCCATGGGTAGTACCTATCCCTGGTGATTACCCTCGTTACAGTGACAAGATGAGTTTAAGTACGATCGAATCCTCTTACCAATATATTCAATCGGAATCCCCCTCCCCTCCTCTCTATGATTCATCTCCTGATATATTTCACGTGATATTTTCTACCGATGAGATGATCATTTTAGTCATGTCTATGGAAGACACTCACTAGGACGATGGGCATCATTGCTCCATTCTCTTTCTAGAATGTGACACCATAGAGCGTTACCAACGTATTTTGACTTCGTTGACTGTTGTGGTTATTTCTTCATTTCTCGAGTCATCACATGATGTTTTGTACGAAGGGAACTTGAGAGACATTTCACCTACCATCCCTCTCGACATATAAATTAAACCCAGAGTCGTGGAGAATGTTCATATTGGAGCCTCTTTTTCTACTGACAAGGTCCACGAGTATAAATCCCTTTTCCAAGAATTCCACGACTTTTTTCTCCTGGAGTTACGAAGATATGCTAGGTATCGATCATGATATCGTTGTACATGAGGTTAATACATACCTGAATGCTAAACCCATTCGACAAAGAATTCAGCCAGTTCACCCGCCCAAAGATGCTTCTATCAAGATTGAAGATGAAAAAATTCTTAAAGTTGGCTTTATCTATCCTATGGCTTTGAATGATTGGGTATCCAGTCTAGTTTCGGTGAATAATAAATAAGGTACCATCCGTGTCTGTGTAGATTATAGGGACATAAATAAATCTTTTCCTAAGGACAATTACACAACCCTTTTCATCGATTAGATCGTTGACGACTACGCTGGAAGCAAAATCTTCTCTTTAATGGATGTTTTCTCTGACTATAATCAAATTGATATTTTACCCGCGGACCAACACATGACCGTTGTTATTTTTCCTTGGAGGACCTTTGCCTACCAGAAATTACCCTTTGGTCTCAAGAATGTTGGCACAAATTTTCAGCATGCTATGGCTTATGCGTTCCATGATATTAATCACATCAAACAACCTTATCTTGATGATTTACCAGTGCATTGCCTGCATCGCCAATATCACCCAACGCATTTGAGGGCCATTTTCGTACGTTTTCTTTATTATCGTATCCGCTTAAATCCACACAAATGCATTTTTTGTGTGGAGTCTGATAAACTGCCTGGTTTCATTGTGTCGATACACAGGATTCAAGTAGACCCCTTGAAGTTTGAGGCTATTATTAATCTATCTCCTCCTTCCACTTTACGCCAACTCCAATGTTTTCAAGGGAAGGAAAACGTTTTATGTCCTTTCATCCCCAATTATGTTGATCTAACGAAAGGGTTCACTTGATTACTCAAGAAAGTGTTAGAGCAAGATTTTCCTCACCCTATGAAATCTTGTAGAGAGGGCCTTGTTCCAATTCTGTATGCATACTTATCTTCCCTGTTACTAAATTCCAGAGACAAAAATATAATTTTTTCCACTTGTACACATCTTGCACCCTATACAACAAGCGTATACATAGGCTACTCCACTACAACCTTCGTAGATTAGGATTTG
Organism: Picea sitchensis; assembly: GCA_010110895.2. Taxonomy (NCBI): domain Eukaryota; kingdom Viridiplantae; phylum Streptophyta; class Pinopsida; order Pinales; family Pinaceae; genus Picea; species Picea sitchensis. The sequence continues at coordinate 78,079 of SNQJ01S0019113.1, forward strand.
TGCTAGAAAATCAAAAATAAATGTTGGGTTTCCATGTCACGACAGTAGATCTATGATCCTTGTCCTTCCATATACTGGAAACATTTTGACTCAGCCCTCCATTTGCATTTTGAAGGCTACAAAGAAGCCAATTCTGAGTTGTAGAAAAGGAGAAGGAATTCAACATTGAGAGCAAAGTTACTCTGGAGAAATTATTTACTTCATATTGAGTCATCATCCCTTTGTCCTTTAAGTATGAACACAGTGTTCATCCCCCAAGATCTTCCCTTATTGATGGAGAACCTCATTATCTCCCTTATATGATCTTTCTTTGCTGGAGGATTGAAGTGGTGGAGGCCCAGCTCGAAGGAACTTAGTTTCTCGGTTTCGAGCCGTGCCGACACAAATGTTTGTAATATTTTCACTTATGTTGATCATTTATTAATACAAATACTCTCTTCCCATCCAATTGATGTCTTGAAAATATACGAATTATTATCCATGGGCGTATTTGTTATGTATATTGATGGATTGTGTTATCTAATGTCTTGACATTTTATATTGTCACCATATGCTTGTTTTGCTTGTTTGTTGAGAACTTGTTGTAGGTATATAGATTTGGTTCGAAGTGCTCAATGGTGGACATCATCGAACATCTGGACGAGGTAGGATCCTTTCTTATCTCCCTTTAACATTGGTTTATATAGCATATCGTTGGAATAGAGTTGATTTATGTAGTCATTTTCATCTGTTGTGGTTCACCCAAGCCATAGAGAGATTTTCCTCGTAATAGAATTGGCGACCATACTGGGGATGAATCTTATTTCTTAGGGTTTGAAGTACTTTTCTCCTTACATTTCTCTCGTTTCTATTATGGTTCTTGTTGTATCCTTTCATGACATCTCATGTTCACTCTGGGTCTGATTTTTTAGCTTTTCTCCCTTGCCTGGTCTTGTTTCAAATCATATATGCGCCTTTTTCCTTGACAGTCGCGTATACATGCAGGATGTCTCACTAAAATATTTGTATATACGCTCTGTTTTCCTGAACAATCGCGTACACCCTTTTTCCTTGCCTATTTTCCTGGTTTGGTGTTTGTTGGGTGGGATTTGATGCTTGTTGAGCCTTCTTGGGTCTTTGTAGTGCCTATTGAGTGCTTGTAGGATGACAGGAAACCCTCTTTTGGTTGAATTTTTGGACGAAGTCTTTCTCTTCATCTTTTCATTTTTATTGTCCTTGTACATTGGTTTGGTGTTTTGTTGCTTGATATCCTGCTTGAGTTATCTATTTTTTATACACAGTAGGGCTATATATCAAGTTACTTTTCAATCCATGAATTTTTAGTTTCGATATATTGAAAATACAAAAAAAATAGGCATTTTGCATTTCTTGGCATTTTTGTCTTTTGAGTTTCTATCATTATCTTAGTGCATATAATGAAAGATTCCATTTTACTTCTAAATTTAGAATTGAATTTGAAAATTGCATCGTTTTTAGAAGCATATCATACATTAAAAGTTAAAGTTAGGAATTTGCATTATTTTCATATTTACTTTTCTTGCATAGTCATAACACCATGAGTTTCACTACCATAACTTTTTGAGTAATCATGGCCATTAAAATCAACGCTATAATTTAAAATTTATTAGTAACGATTTTATTTTCTAGGGTGCACAAACTAGCCTAGAATTTAGTTCCTTGGAATAGTATTTTTGTGAGTAAACTTCTCCAAGGAAATTAAATCAACATATGTGTCTGAGTTAGGGAGTGGATAAATCCATTGTATAATTGGTAAGATCAGGAGGCTTCGCTCACACCAGAGTTAATCACGAGTGTTATAGAAATATTTTCCTCACCATTGCTATCTTGCACAGAGGGCCTTTTTCCATTTCCCTATGCAGGATTACCATCGCTTTTTGATGAATCGAGAGCTAAAAATATACATTTTTCCACATCTACACTCCCTAACAGCTATGCAACAAGAATATACGCAGGTTGCTCCAATCCAACCTACGTACATCGAGATTTGTGCCAGAAAATACAAAAATAGAGTCAGGTTTCCATGTCACGACAGGAAATCTATTATCCTTGGCCTTAAATATGTTATAAATGTTTTGAATCCATGCTTCAGTTGCATTCTGAAGGCTATAAGAGCATAATTCCAAGCTATGGAAAAGGAGAGAAAACATTTAACTTTGAGAGAAAAGTTACTCCAGAGAAATTACTTCTTATTCAGTCTACATCCCTTTGTCCCTCAAGTCTGAACACAGTGTTCAGGCCCCAAGCTATTTCCCTATTGTTGAGAGAACCTCATTGTCTCTCTCCTTCGAGATTTCCTTTGGTGGAGGAGTGAAGTGGTGGATACCCAGTTGGAAGGAACTTGGTTTGTTGTCACTTCTACTAATCAATTATTAATAGAAATATTCCTTTCCCATCCTATTGGTATTGTGCAAATATATGATTATTATCCATGGGCATGTTTGTAATGTTTATTAATGGATTATGCTATCTGATGTGTTAACCCCTTTATATTTTCACTATATGGTTGCTCTACTTGTTTGTTAGGAACTTCTTGTAGGTATAAAGTTTTGGGTCGAAGTGCTCAACAGTGGACCATCATCGAACGCTGGATCGAGGTAGGCCCCTATCTTATCTCGCACATTAGTTTATATAGCATATTATGGAATTGAGTTGATTTATTCATTCATACCTATCTGTTGTGGTTTACGCTTGACCATAGAGATTTTTTCCCTCATAACAGAAATGGTGACCATACTGTGGAGAGATATTCCTTATAAGGGTTGAAGTATTCTTCTTCTTGCATTGTTCTTTTTCCTTCGTGTTTCTTGTCATATCACTGCTTGACAGAGTCTGTTCACTCTGAGTCTAAGTTTTTCATCCTTTTTCCCTTTCCTGGCCTTGTTTTAAATCCTATACACTCCTTTTTGCCTAATAATCATGTACACACGCATTCTGCCTCTCTACAAGATGCGTATATATGCATTGTTCTATTGAACAGTCGCGTATACCACTTTTTCTTGCTTGTTTTCTTGGTTTAGTGATTGTTGGGTGAGATTTGATGTGTGTTGAGCCTTCTTAGGTCTCTGTAGTGCCTGCTGAGCTTCTCTGGGTTGACAGGACGCCTGTTGGGAGTTGAATTTATGGGCGTAGACTTTCTCATTGTTTTTTCATTTTTTTTTTGACCTTTAACCCTAGGATGTTTGCTTCGCTGCCTAGTTTTCTGCTTGAGTTATTTCATTTATACATGGTACAATTTTTATATCAAGTTGCTTCGCAGTCCATGCATTTTCTCTTTAAATATATTGAAAATACAAAAATATAGGCATTTTTCATTGGTTAACATTTTTGTCTTTGAACCTGCATAGTTAGCTTAGTACATTTAGCGAAATATTGCATTTTATTTCTGGATTGCAGAAGTTGAAATTGAAAATTGCATTGTTTTTATTAGCATATCATTCATTGGAAAGTTAAATATAGACTTTTCATTGTATCCATATTTATCTTATTGCATATTCATAACACCGTGAGTTTCGCTTCCATACCTTTTTGAGTAATCATGGCCAATAAACTTTAAGCTTTAAACTAAAATTGATTAGTCACGACTTTATTTTTAGGGTGCACAAACTAGTCTACGATTTAATATCTTGGAATAGGATTTTGTGAGTAAAGTTATCCAAGGAAATTAAATCAACATATGTGTCTGAGACAGGGAGTTGAGAATTCCATTGTATAATTGGTAATATCAGGAGGCTCCACTCACACCGAATTTAATCACGAGGTTGCACGAAGTTATTTGAAGGGATAACCCCTAGATACTCGCCTAGCGTCAGATATATTTCTATGGATTTATTCTTATTTGCAGATATTTATAGTACCCATACCTCTATGGGAGGTGGTGCTTTCAAGGCTTTAGTCTTTGCTACCCTACCCATACGACGATCCAAACTTACGACTGCTCGCCTGTGCATTGGTTATACAATGTTCTATTAGTTTCTTGACTTAGGTATCTCATAGGTTACTTGTAGGGGTTATTCTGCTTGTACCCTGTTTAGATAGGGGTTGGACAACACACATCCTTTATGGAGGATTACCTCTCTAGGGGGATATGACCGATTGGTTGTTAAGCCCACAAGGGCCCCTATAACTGATTATGTTACCTCCAAACTTTAGCAGGGAGTCTCAGGTCCCTCTTGGAGGAGACATACCTTATTTAGCAAGGGAGGCCACTCAGCCACTTTAGCCCGTTTGCATGCATATTGGCCATTTGAATTTTTGGTATGCTCTTTGACTACTAGTTGGCCTTAGGATTCTTTGTTGGTTTTCACCATCATGGATAGTGGAGCTTCTTTTTCTCCCTCATTTTCTGCTACCTCCCCCATCATGCCTACACATTTCATGGGGACGGATCCTTACGCTTTTTACTATGGTGTGCAAAATTACAACACTCAGTATGTGCCTTGGGTCTCTAGTAATTTTTCTATTGATATGTCTTCACCCATGAAATCCTCTCCCTGGTCCACGTATATGAATCCTAACATGGGATCCAGGAGAATCATGACTCCAATGCCTACTTCTTCGTTCGATATGAGTCGTGTCCCCATGGGAGGTTGGAACCTTCCCTCTTATGAATCCATTTATAACTATGCTTTTCCAAGTTCTAGTGCTCATATGGGTGCTTATCCCACTTATTATCCCCCACCCATGTATCTTTCATCCCCCATGTCAGTTCCTTCGAACACTTTTTCCATGAAAGGTCGTCAAGCACCCCCAGGTCTCTCATATGGCGAGAATAAATTTTACGGTTCGGGTTACCCTCTTTATGAGACCCCTTCACAAGGGGGAAACATATATCCTCACTAAAATAATTCCTATCCTACTTCGTTCTCTTCGCAAACCTTAGTGACGATACACTTCCAAACTTCTTCAGACCATTTTGGCAGTGGCTATCTCCTCTCTGCGCAGGGAAAGGGATACACCAGAATCCTTCCTAGCTTGCAATGTTTCAAAATCAATCTTTCCTCAAACCTTGGAATCAAGTACTATCATCTATCGCTAGCACAGTCACTGTCAGTCACACTAGTGGTCCATCCGCAACCTATGCCAGTCATGTCGGAGATGGGTCAACATTTTCTACAAATTATGTCAACAACCCGCACCCAACCTACACTAATTATGATGGAGGCATTATCCTTTTCACTATGAAACATAGCCGTGTCATGTCTCCAACCTCTATTCATCATTTGGGAGACGACTCTCTTTCCCCTACTAGTTACATCGAGAAGCCTAGATGTCTCATACATAAGCCTAAATTTCTTTGCAGTACTTGTGAAGGAAATCACCTTACTCGTTTGTGTCTGGTTACTGTCGCGATACCAGAAGCGTGGGGCTCATCCAATATCCCTTCATAATTTGAGACATCCCTGGTTTCTCCTCACATCACTTCTCCTTTAATCGCCTTGGTGGCCCCACCTCCGCAATCCCCTCTTGACCTCACCTCCTTTTTCGAAAGTGAAGCATATCTTGCCCCCATTACTATAGATCCTCTTCAACCTACAATTGAAGAAGCATCCACACCAATGCAATCTCTGGTCAACCCTACTCTCCTTGAAAACAGTGATGCGCCTCTTAGTCATGTCCTCAAAATTCCATAGAAAAACATATTAGTCATTTATCAAAAATAAAAAGGTAACAGTCCTAATTGATTCTGGCAGTACTCATAATTTCATTCACTATAAATTAGCCAAAGCTCTCAATTTTTTTGTATATCCAACACCAAAGTGATGCGCCTCTTAGTCACTCTGGTGTTGGATATGTTAAGAACCAAATATCAATATAGCATAGAAAAACCTCATAATAAGTTATCAATTCCTTGAAAAAGAGATAAATTCAGATAATAAGCCTCTTCGATGGGGCAACCTCCTTGTGCCCACATAAATGTACAATTACAAGATGATTCCAAATGAAAATGTCTCCTTGGTATATATAGGATACTAGGAGGTATAATTACAACTAATGGACCAAAGACGACATAAATAAAATAACATTACTAATGTAATATGTCCCAATTAAGGGGTAATGAGCCATTATTTAGGGCTTAACATGCCCCTCCCATTGAGACAAGTGTTGTCCGCAATGCTTGAGTAACTCCGGATGCTTCTGTATAAAAGACTCATCTTCCCAAGTGGAATCTTCAGCCAGTAGTTTCCTCCATTTAATGAGATACTCTGAAATGGATCTATTCCTTAGCTGGTGAATTCTTG
>SNQJ01S0019113.1:108292-125378 GCA_010110895.2 Picea sitchensis
CTACTCATCAACAATGACTCATCAATATGTACCAACATCATCAACTATACACCTCATGTATGTGCCAACTCATCAACTGCGTGTCTCAACCATGACTAGTTTTGGATTAGTCAACAACCCTAACTTGAAATAATCATAACTTTTTACCTGTATTGAATAAGGATCTGAAACTAATACAAAATGTTCTTCAGTGTGTTTTATGCAATTCCTCCAATTGTAACTACTTGTAACCTTTCATAAAATGAGTTATAGCAAAAATGGCATACCTTGCTAAATTCTGGATTATTCTAGAGAGTGACCTTGTAGAGTGTGCCCCGCACAAAATATTTCATGAATAGATATGAAACTATTAAAAAACATACTAAACACTATAATCTAATCAAAAAAATTGTTCTCACTGCATTTGGATCTGTTATGAAGAAGGTATGACATTTCTACCCGAAACATCTGATTTTTACTAGTTTCAGGACTAGCCACAAACCCTATTTTCTACGGAGTCTAAATCCAAAAATACAATGACCCACAAGATAAATTTTTAAACACAGATACTTGGCTATGTTTTCTCACTTGCATAGAAATTTCAGGATCTGAATCCTTATATAAAAAAATTTATAGCGAAAATGGTGAGATGACCTGTAAATAACATTCCTTAGAAAGCACCATCAAAAGAATTTATCCTTCCTTGCATTTCTGCCTTCTTTTCTTCACTTTCCTCAGCATTTCGGCTTAGATATCCTTGGTTACCTCAGTCACTTATATATCTTCAATATCCTCAAGTGTTCCACTCCAAAAATTCTCAAGAAGCTCTCACAAGAAGCTCTCACAAGAAGCTCTCCATCAATACTCCAAAATATATTCCCACAAGAAGCTCTCCATTGATCCACAAAAATGATGATCTACAAGAGACCATTGCTATATTATTTATACTTTCATCCTTTAGGTCACAACCCATTTTTAAGTCACTTAACCCATTTCTAGGTTACTTAACCTATTTTCCTTATTTTTCTAGGTTACTTGAACCTATTTTCCTTATTTTAGGTTAACCACTTTCCATAAATAGAAAGTTCTTAACACTTAACATTTTAAATATTCCTTCTTGATTTTGTCACCTACTTTATCATTTTTTTGATTTTATCACCTTTACTTTATCATTTCTTGATTTTTGTCACTTGATTACTAAATAACCACCTTGAATTTGTCACTCTTTACTCTATCATTTAAATAATATTAACCCATTTCTAGGTCACTTCAACCTTTCCTTATTTCTAGGGTTAACCACTTCCATAAATATTCCTTCTTTGGATTTTGTCACCTTACTTTATCATTTCTTGATTTTTCAATTTCCTCTTGGATTATTTAAATAATCCACCTTGAATAAATAATATTAACCCATTTCTAGGTCACTTAACCTATTTTCTTATTTTTAGGGTTAACCACTTTCCATAAATATTCCTTCTGATTTTGTCAATTCACTTTTATCATTTCTTGATTTTGTCACTTTGGATTATTTAAATAATCTTGGAATAAATAATATTAACCCATTTCTAGGTCACTTAACCTATTTTCCTTATTTTTTAGGGTTAACCACTTCCACAAATATTCCTTCTTGATTTTACAATCTTTATTTTATCATTTCTTCTTTAGGTCACTTTGACCTCTCAATTTGGGGCTCTTGCCATGTGAGGGTCCTTCATCTCGTAAGGACATAACTCTCAAAACCAGAGGAGTTATGTAACATTCCATATACCAATGTAGTATGACAAACATTATCCATTCAGGATAGTTTCACCCAACAATTTTGATCTTCATATCATTATTTCTCACAAGCATGGGTCCTCCAAATTTCTTTCTAGGATAACTCAATCCAGAAAAGCCGCCTTCCGTGAGGGATTTCTACCATAAGGACCACTTTGAGTCTGACTGGCTTGCACCTTATCAATCATGATAAGACAATAATGAGAGCATGGGTCCTCCAACCATTCTCTAGGATAACTCAACTTCGCAAAGCATCTTTCCCCAGTGAGGGTTTCACCATAAGGGGACCACTTGAGTTCATCCATTTGTGCACCTATCAATCATTATAAGACAATAATGAGTCATCTATACATTTTCCAACAATGCATCATATACCAATGGAACTACATTGATCCATCTTCATCATGTATCAATGACAACTCACATCCATCTTCATCTATGCATTCTCACTGGCACACTACATATTATATTACATAAATCATCAGTTAATCAATCCTTTGACAATCAATCACTGACACCAATCAATGACATCAATCAATCAAACCATTGGTATCAATGACAACATGATCCAATCATCTCCCCCTTTGGTATTGATGGCTATACTAACATTGATGTCAATACTAATTACCAATTATTGATGTCAACATGTAGATAAAGCATGTTCTACATCAATAGTCACGGGACTATCTCTCCACATCAATCTCTCCTCTACATTAGACATCAATCACATTAATGTGATTATTCTCCCCCTTTGATATCAATGGAAAAGGCTCATTCTCCCCTTGGGTTGCCTCTGCTTGATCCCTTGGGGTCATCTCCTATCTCAATTGCTTTGATCTTCCTCCTGACACATCTCCTTTCGAACAAGGGATATCACCATGTAATGCTGAAAATACATTGAACATATCCCCCCCCTGTGACCATCGCCCCCATGGAATTATGCCTATGTGAGCTCTGTTCTCTTTCTCAAATATAGGTCTCTTTTCTTGGTATGCATCCGATAAATATTCCTCCTAGAATCATGGAAGAAGAATGACTCCCCCTAAGTTTATGTCTCCCCCTATCTTCTCTTAAAGATGAACAATATGCTACCATATGACGCATCCTTGGACATGTCTGCAGACCAAACTTGTGTCATACCATATATCATGAAAGAAAATATATGTCATCAATGAAATACGTAATCATGAAATAATATATCCACCAAGTACATCATGTACCAAATGTGCCCACAATGTATAAAACCTATGTACATCAACCATGTATATCAACAATGTGCCAAAAGATATCATCAATGAAATGTATCCACCATATGCTAAATATGTGCATCTACTAATATGCCAACATGTACATCTACCAACATAAACAATGTGCATCTATCAATAGTCTAAACAAATAACCATCCATGAGTGTACTATCATACATCAATACTTGTACCAAGCAAGTATATCAACCTTGCGTCAATAAGATAAGATTCCCAATGATGTACAAAATGACTATCAATCTACATGTCTCAATGTGTATCCCATCCACATGAAAAAATGCATGGACCATGATATCCAACAATACCATATGCTTCCAATAATACATCATAAGATATATCAATGAAACTTCCAAAAGTACTACCTATGTACTCCAACAGATCAGCATCAAACTATATTCATGGGTTAGTGTCATGCAATCGTAGATTCTATTTACATAATCCAATAGATGAACACTTAAACTTGCAACAAACAATGTCAATTCCTACAAATGTGAAAGTTATACCATCACATCAAACCTAAGCCATGCATTGTCTTTCTGTTGCTTTTAATAGACACGCCATTCAATGACAACTGAAAGTGTATGTGTACATGACTCCACCAAGGTCAACACGTGGACACGCCACTATCACCATCAGCATTCGCATGTGCCTTATTAAATGACACATTTGAACTCCCTTTAATCTTTCATTCTAACCTGGCTGCTCTGTCTTCTTCACCCACTTTTGTAGATGACCTTCTCTTCAGAACTTGAGCTTTGAGTATCCATATTTTCAAATATGTCTCCCTTTCTTACTTCATTCTTCTTCTAGCCATGCTATGTGAAGTCCCTATCATGGAATTTCTTCAGGTTCCACTCCTTGGATTTGTGGCTAAATCCACTACACTGTAGCATTCCTAGAGTTACAGGAATGTAATTTGTCATGTTTGATCACATCTCCAACATTCCTAAAAGTAGAATCTTCCATTTGCAGGTTCTTTCATAATATCTACATTCAAAAGATTTGTGACTATATCCATTACATGAATAATAATACCCATGAAAAAACACTTTCATACATTTTCTTTTGTGTCCCAAGAATAGCTTCTTGATGTCTCCTTGTTTTATTCTTTGAAATTTTCTTTTCCTTGTGTATATGGATTCTCGGTACATTTTCTTCTCTTTGATATATTTACCTCATGCTCTTTGAGGTTCTTGCTTCAGAATGTGTATCTTCTCCTTTGCATCCAAGACTTGATTTATCACATGATGATCTTTGACTTTCCAAGATCTCATCCAAGATTCGTGGAGCTAGTCAAGAATTTGTTGACTTTTCCACCTTCTTCTAAGTCAACAATTTCAGCTTCTAAATTAAAACATGACTCTTCGTTTTCATTTGTTTGAATCTTCAATGGTTCCTCTATTCTTTGGCTTCTCTAATTTGTCTTGAGATGACAATAGTTTCAAAACTTTTACTAACTTCAAATCATCTATTCCCTGGGTTTCTTTTCCATTCTTTGTGCCTCTAGGATTCCTTCTTCTTTTCTTCTAATTTAGAGCTCTCTTCCTGGGTTTCTTTGAGCATTCCCTTTAACTTCAAGTGATGCCTTTGACTCCTCCTAAGAAACTTCTAGTGTTATCCTAAAGATAGTTATAGTGTATAAAATGATCACCCTATACATGTATAATCCCTCTTCACCCCTTTGAAGTTTTAATAGATTTCCTTCTATTCTTTGATGTGGGATAAATACCATCAAACTTGGCACAAACTATATCTACATCTTCTTTCTCACTTGTGTAGAGAAAAAATTCATCATCATCATCATCATTGCATCTAAGGGCTTTAGAGTGTTTTTTAGCTTCATTTGAAATATCCTCATGGATCTTCTTTGCCAATATCAACACATACTTTGCTTTTATTTGAAATGTCTCAAGATATTCCTTTGTGCTATCAATTGATTCTTTATCTTCACTTGAAAAATTTTCAAAATCACATTTAGAAATAATGCATTCTCACAAGACTTTGGCATTCTTTACCTTTGATGATCTTGATGGAAGTGGTTCCTCTCTTTAATTTCTTTCTCTTCTTTCTTTGATATGTCTCTAGCTTTATCCATAGATCCATGAAGTGCACGGTCCCATGCTCTTGATAGGGCTTGAGAGTCCACTAAGAATTGTATTGAGACAATGCATCATTCTTCTTTCCTTCCCTTGAGCTGCAAACTTTGACTTGTTTTTAAACGGAACATATCCACTGATGGATGCCTTCCAAACAGTTGTTCATTTCCTTCAAATTTACCCTCATCTCTATTCTCCAAGTAGAATAGTTTTCCTCATCAAGGATTGAAATTTCATCATCCATTTCCAGTGTCTATGATCTCCTCCTTCCTGCTTGTTAAGGCTTGTAGTGAAGGTCCTCTCTGATACCACCTCAGTTGACACCTAACACACTTAGAGGGGGGGGGTTAATGAGTGTGGGTCTCTTTTCCCAAAACTTCCCTCTTGCACAAAAAACTCATCAATTAGCATTCAACATTTATTCATTACTCATTGTTGCTACTTATAACCAAAGCTGATGTGAGCACATAATGTAAAACATATATCAACAATATATCATCAACAAGTCATCACCACAATGAACACAAAGAACACAATATGTATGTATAATTTTCTTTTTATTACGGACTACAATCCTAGGGTTTATCAAAGAACAAATGAATAGAGTACAACACTACAAGAGAAACAACTCTATATGAAAGACTCATCTTGTATCTTCAGCACCAACTGAGATGAGGCAACAATCTCAACATATATCAATCTGTACTTACAAACATGAGGCATCAACCATGCACCAACCTCAAGCAAAATCCCTCAGAATCAACCTGTACTATAAACAGTGCATCCAACCATGTACCAAGTATATACCAATCATGTGTCAACTACTCATAAACAATGACTCATCAATATGTACCAACATCATCAACTATACAATTTCTATGTATGTGCCAACTCTATCAACTGCTTGTCTCAACCATGACTAGTTTTGGATTAGTCAACAACCCTAACTTGAAATAATCATAACTTTGTACCTGTACTAAATAAAGATCTAAAATGATACAAAATGTTGTTCAGTGTTTTTATGCAATTCCTCCAAGTGGACCACATTTGTAACCTCTCATAAAAGGAATTATAGAAAAATGTATTTACCTTTTTGAATTCAAGCTTATTCTAGAGAGCCACCTGGTAGAGCTGGCCCCACAAAAATATTTGATGAATAGATCTTACATGTTACATAGCATACTAAAGACTATAATATAACCAAAATAATTGGTCTCACTAAATTTGATCTGTTATGAAGAATTTTATGACGCTTTTACCCAAAACACCCAATTTTGACTAGTTTCTCGTGATCTGTACACAAACCCTACTTTACATGGAGTGTAACTCCTAAACTACAACAACCCACAAGTTGAATTTGTAAATCACATATACTCATATGTCTTCTCAATTTCAGCAATTCCCAGGATCCGAACTCATTACAGAAAAAGGTATAGCAAAATGGTAAGTAAGATGACCAGAAATAACATATCTTAGAGAGCACCATCAAAAGAATTTATCCTTCCTTACTGCCTCATTTTCTTCAATTTTCTTCAGAATTTCAGATTAGATATCCTTTGGTTACCTCATTCACTTATATATATTCAACGCTGTTCCACACAAAATGCCTAAAAGCTCTCTACAAGAAGCTCTCCATAAATAATCCACAAGATAATCTCAATAGAATCTCTCCATTGATCCACAAAAAGGATGATCTTACAAGAACCATTGCTATCTTATTTATACTTCTCATCCTTTTAGGTCACTTAATCCATTTTTATGTCACTTAACCCATTTCTAGGTTACTAACCCATTTTCCTTTATTTTAGGGGCAACCACTTTCCATAAATAGAAAGTTCTCCAATACTCTAACATTTAAATATTCCTTGATTTTGTCACCTTACTTTTATCATTTTGATTGTTTCACTCTCCTTGATTACTTCAAATAATCCACCCTTGAATTTGTCACTTTAATTTTATCATTTAAATAATTAGCTCATTTCTATGTATATTTTAACCTATTTTCTTTATTTTAGGGTTAACCACTTTCCATAAATATTCCTTCTTGATCTTTGTCAATCTACTTTATCATTTCTTGATTTTTCACTTCTCTTGATTACTAAATCAATCTTGAATAAATAATATTAACTCCATTTCTAGGTCACTTGACCTATTTTCCTTATTTTTAGGTTAACCACTTTCCATAAATATTCCTTCTGATTTTTAAGCACCTTACTTTATCATTTCTGATTTTGTCACTCTTGATTATTTTAAATAATCCACCTTGAATAAATAATATTAACCCATTTCTAGGTCACTAACCTATTTTCCTTATTTTTAGGTTAACCACTTTCCATAAATATTCCTTCTTGATTTTTGCACCTTATTTTATCATTTCCTTCTTTTAGGTCACTTTGACTTGTTTGACTTGGGGGGCTTCAAGCCTTCAAATGAGGGCCCTTTTCATCTCAGAAGGGCTATAACCCTGGGAAACAAGGAGGAGTTATGTGACATTCCACATACCACCAGAAATGGCATGACAAGCACTATCCATCTAGGATATTTTCACCAACAATTTCCTTGATCTTCATATCGTTATTCCTCATACAAGCATGGGTCCTCCAAACTTTCTTCTAGGATAACTCAATCCGTAAAGCATCTTCCCGTGAGGGCTTTCACCATAAGGGGACCACTTTGGAGTTCATCCGTTTCTACACCTTATCAATCATGATAAGAAAATAATGAGAGCATGAGTCCTCCAACCATTCTTCTAGGATAACTCAATCCGCAAAGCGTCTTCCCGTGAGGGATTTCACCATAAGGGAACCACTTTGGAGTTCATCCATTTGTGCACGTTATCAATCATGATAAGACAATAATGATTCATCTATACATTTTTCCAACAATGCATCATATACGAATGGAACCTCATCGATCCATCTTCATCATGTATCAATGAAAACTCATTGATCTATCTTCATCTATGCATTCTCATCAAGGACACTACATATTATATTACATAAATCATCAATAAATCAATACTTTGACATCAATCAATCACTTGACATCAATAAATGACATCAATCAATCAAACCGTTGGCATCAATGACAAGATGATCCAATAGAAATCAACAAAGTTCTCATTAATATGCTCCGACGGATGATAGGAATTCATAAGACAAATTGGCACACGATGTTTTTTGCATCATTATGGGCCTATCAGACATTTCTTAGGTTTTCCACGGGATTCACACCTTTCCATCTAGTTTATGGTATCCATACCATCTTGTCGATTGAATGTGAAATACCATCTTTGAAACTAGTCGTAGAACTTCTCCCCAATACCTCCATCGAAGAAGAGAGTCTTTTGTGTTTAATGCAATTAGACGAAACCCATCGTGATGCCTCCCTAGTTATTTAAACTCAGAAGAAATGTGTTAAATCCAAATATGACAAGCATGTCAAGCCACGTGATTTTTCTTAAGGTGATCTAGTTCTCCTCTACGAGTAGGATCGTGATTTTATAGGGGCCGGTAAATTCGAGGCCATGTGGAGAGGTGCTTACATTTTCAAACACACCTTGGAGAAGGAAGCTTATGAGCTATTCCATTATGATGGAATCCCTTTGAGTAAACCCCGAAATGGAATTTACTTAAATAAGTACTATTCTTAAGTCATTTTTGCATGAGTGTGTTTACTTTTAGTGTATCATACTCTTGTGTTCTTTTTCATTGTTTGGTTTCAACCTTCAGTTGCTTACCTTGCATTGTGCTTGGTTTCTAGATGTCAGTTTCTTTGCTACCCTATATTGGTTTTGTTGATGGCACTAGTCAAGATACTCAGAAATTAGAATATGTTGCTTGGGAAATTTACGCACCTTCGGATGAATTGATTAGTCTACATGGTGTTTGCCTTGTTTGTGCAACCAACAATATCGTGGAATACAGTGTCATCATCGAATTATCGAACAACATTTTGTCTCTTGAAATTTGTCATCTTATTGTACGACTTGATTCGTAGTTAGTAGTCCTACAGTTGAGTAACATCTACTCCATTCGAAGTCCTACTTTATTAAGGGTATGTTTACAAATTTGCCTCTTGGAATGTCATTTTGATTACATTTAATATGAACACATTCGTAGATGTCTAAATACATTAACAGATGCATTGGTCAACTATTTGTTAGATAGACATTTGATAAATTTATAAAATCCAATCACATTTTGTATATACAATAAGTAAGCTGGTAGAATCCTCATATATATAATGATAAAAAAAAATTACAAAAAGTGTTTTTGTCCGAAGACCAAAATATCAAAAATGTGAAGCACGTGGCTTCATATACAAATATAGCATCAAGGATTCTTCTCACGATAACATGTGACTTCCCGTGCTACTCTACAAAGCCGTCCACAGATGGAATAAGATACACCCATTGTGTGGCACTGATAATGCCTTGGGATATCGTCAATAGAGGCATATGGGACGTCCATCATTAGCCCCTCCAAGTTTTGTTCTATCGCCTCATAATCAAGAGTGGCTAATCCTGATACCTCGACTCTCTCCCCTCACCTATGGATGGGGGATGAACTTGGAGGTCGAAAAGGTCCCACGTCTTCATCATCAAAGATCCTTTTGATTAGTCAACAGATAAAGCACATAAAAAAAATTTATATTAAAAATCACAAAAAAATTATAAAAACAATATGTACTTCTTACCTATGTTCCCCCATTGAGAACCTTCAGGAAGAACCAAGTCTGGATCACCTTGGAAGTCTAATCCAACATATGTGTAGTCATCTAGAATAAGCATCTGGGGCCTCAACCAATCAAAGAAAACGTCATTATACCTGATGATAGGACCAATCACATGCCCTTCCATGAGGTTGACCCACCTCTTCATTCTTGGATCCTGTGGGGCAGGTATTCCCCACTCTATCTATAGGCGGAAGTTTGGAACCCTCTCTAAGAATAAGGACACCAAAATCAACCAATATCTGAACTGTTTCAAGTCACCTCTCCTGCACTTGGTCAACTATTTTTTCATGTTTCTGAGAACCCTATCACTCTAGTTGAAAACATGGGGCTCCATACATTCCAGTGCATACTGTAAATCCATCTAAAGAGACATATCGGGAGTTGCACTCCCTTCCATGAACACAGTGGTGTAGAGGATAGTCTGTAAAGGTAAGTCACAAAAATCTCTTATAGCGACATTTCCGTTATGCTTCTCAGTACCGTGAACACAATGTGCATTGATATAGTGGCTCGTAGGTTCAACACCTCCTCTACTACCTGTCAGTGTAACTCGAGCCCCATGATGAGATAACCTAGTCAAGAAGTAGATAGCATCAATATCTATCTTAAGAATGTGAGTTCCCACACGGAATACATGTTGGTCAACATTCCACACGTGAACTAAGTATTCGAGCAACCTCAACTGGGCTCTCATGCCTTGGACCTTGAATAATTTTAGCAGTCCACACTGTCAGAGGTCATTTACCATTCTCGGGTCATTCCCGACAAAGTAATATTCATCCTCATGCTCTCTCTCTCTCGCCATTCCAACATCCCTACTATGGAAAACCTGAAATTGAACATAAAAGAGGGATTAGCATCTTGATATGTCTCTTGGAAACTTATTATTGGCATAAACATCAAAAAACATTTTTTTTTTGCACACGTCGCAGGCTAGCTTGCTCGTACAATGTGGATTCATCTCACTATAGCTTAAAGGCCACCTATGACAACCTTGGGTCGTCGCAAGGCATGATACAGGGTGCCTGCGACGACCTTCGCACAGAAGTAACCTTGAAAAATTGACTCAAAAAGACATTTATAACCAATGAAAATAAAAAATTAATCCATGAAAAGTCAAAAGAGATGAAAATTACTTGTTCAATGGAGACCATTCGTCAAATGATCAATTGTGCCTCCCGTAATCCGCAGTGGAAGTTTGAGGTAAAATGGTTTTGGAACAAATTTTGGGTGGAGTACAAATGCAATGGTAAAAAGAAGTTTTTACCCATTCTTATTACTTTTTACTTTTTCATTGTTATTTTTTATATTATTTTATGTCTTTCACCTAAACCCTAAAGTTCTAATGACATTCCAAGTGTTTTATTTTTCGCAGGTGAGAAATCTAGGAGTGGAATATTGAACAAGGATACATCTTTTAGGTTTGATTTTATGCATTTGTCGTGTGTAGAGATCCTTTTAGAGTTTTTCAGGAAAAACTCCGAGCTTTTCAGGAAAAACTCCGAGCTTAGTTTTTGCTCTTTCTCGTGCTCGTAAATCAATGAGAACGTAGCCAAGTATACTTTTGTCAATTTTTCATACTCGTAATGGTAACATGAAAAACAAAACCCATGGAGTATCCTTTAAGCTCTTTTCACGCTCCATAAAAATGAAAATATTGTCGAGCAACCTTGTTCTTTTCATGCTCGTGAAAATATTTGAAAAATACATTTGATGAGAGGTAGGTTCTAACTTTTTCAGTCTCATCAGATTAACTTATGAAAAAGGAACTTGTGGAGTCCTCTTTAAGTGTTTTTTAGACTCTCTAAACATGAAAATCCCTTGAGTTACTTCTCTTTGGATTCATTAAACAAACATCGAAAGACCCATATGGGACCAAACCACTCCTTCTTAGGGTTAGTTAAATGTACTCTGAGGGAATCGTCTGAAGGATGAGCTTACATCAACAAGCATATGTTATCCTCCTCAAACTTGCATAAAAATAAAGAAGTACTCGCTAGAAATGGTGGGGGGGGATTTGGGAAAGAAATGTGTCTATGTATCTGTGTTAGTGGCAGTAATAGTCACTCTTGAACATGAAACCCCACTTCATCATTGTATCGAGGTTGGGAAATCCATTTGTCTCTCGTTTGACCATCTACATGTCCATATGTTGGGTCCTCCTTGAGTCAATGCTGCCAATACCATTTTCATGTCATTCATATGTTCAAGAGAAGTCCAACCTTAATAATCCTCCTATGGAATCAGCCATCTGCAGTTATACATTTTCTACCATGTCGTCCTTCCCTGTGTCAGTTTCAAATCATTTCATACGTTAATATATCTCAAATATGTTACTTATTTTGTGTCATTAATGGGGGAATACATCAAGGCCCTCCTGTGACAAGTCTTTTCCTCTAGACCTTAGCTCATTATCCAGGAACAAGACATAGAAATCATTCAATGCCTTAGAACCTACATGCCTCAATGGCAGGTTTCTTCGCTTTCAACAGTGGGTTCCCATCATTGGCCCCTGATTCGAATACTCCCTCGAGTGTTCAACTTCAACTCCTTTATTCCTAGTTGTGGGATTCTACTGGAGTACCTTGTGAGGCATTGACATCAATGGTGATTTCCCTCGCACGTTTTAATAGTTTTGATCATTGGCCGGTAATTAAGTGGTTTTTACCATGTTCGACTTCAGAACCTATAATCACATGGTTAGATTCGTACTTAGGGACAACATAAATGAAGACGCTTGGTCATACCCTTCTGGTCCAGGTTCCGATAGACTATTCATTATTTATATTGACACATAGATCCACTTTGTATGTCTCATGGCTATGTCCGAATTTGAGTCATTTTAAGAGCATAGATCCACAGTGTATTCTAGATGGATATGTCGATTCACCTTGACATGGATCCACAGTGTATATTTAGTGTCCATGACTCATTTGAAACTTTGTAATCTGTGTATGGGAATGCCTACCTCGAAAAACGATATATTATTATGTTGATGCTTGATTGTTTGTAGGTTCCTGACTGGTGCGCTCTTTGTTTTCGAAACACACATTCTGCAAAGTATTTTGGTTGTCACGAGTTCCAGCCTCATACTTTGGGGGGCATTCTGTTACACATTATTTTGGTCATCATAGTGATGCATTGACAACATCTGTTCATGTTTCCAAAAAGAGAATTTCTCCATGAGGAAACTGATTGGCTTTCTCTTCCAGAAACCCTATTAAGGAAGGTCGTTGTAGGTTGCACCATAAGCAAAATGTGATGATGCCTGGTCGTCGCACTTTTCCCTAAAGTTGGTTTGTGGCGTCTCTGTAGCCTTCTCTATAGCTGGGGTGCGACAATGTCAAAAGGATAAGAAAAGGTCGACCTTCACGAAAGTTCTAGAAGATGAGATGGCATCCGTATGGTTGGGATCCTACTCACTTATCTGATTTGGTGGGATCATCCTAATATCTTTAACCATCTCTCTTTCCCCTATATAAAGAGGGATATCTCATGGAAAAGGTTAAGCACAAAAGAAAATAATTGAGGTTGATTCAAGCAAGATTAATATTGAATAAGCTAAGAATTGGATGAAGAGTTTTACTTCAATTCATACTTGAGGGCTTCATCTTAGTTTATCAAGTCATTGCGGATCTTCTTCATTCAAGGTTGGGGAAAGTGTGTGTGTTGGAGAAAAGGGTCATCGGAAGGGGACCTTGTGACATCAAGTCTTTGGTTGTAATCTCCACTTTCATTATTATATAATATAGTGATATGTTTATTTCCCATAAAACTAATCTCGTTTTATTGTATGATTCCTTGATCACATACATAGGTTCTTGTTGAGTATATTATTTATTTCACTTTGGTTGGTTTGTGTTACCTTGCAAATCCAATATCACAGAAGCACTGGAGTGGAGCTAGGACGACAATGGAAACATGAATCGATATTTAAACGATATGTTGCCCATCTCTTGCTAGATAGTAAAATAAATGATTAGAGCTTAGGGAAAGCGTCATGTTCTTAGAGCTAGGTGTATCTAGGGAGATCTTTTTATGTCTGCATTTATCGATAACTCCCATAAGAGCCACAACAACTCCCATTTACTTTTTCTTTTACGAGAAAAAGGAAAGAGCCCCCATACTAAAATTTGAACTCTAATGCCGTATCCTCTTTTACTGGAGACTAATGTTAATTATTTTTCTACCTTGAAGGAGTTGAGGGTTTATTTTGTTTGACGGTTTCCTTTGATGGAGGCCGACCATTCATTTTCATATTATTATTTCAAATGCCTTCATGATGCTTCTTGACCTATGATGTTTTGTTGACATTTGTATGATAGAATTGACACCTTATCTTTGGACCTTTTGAATATTTTGAAGTACTTGATGATCCTATGTGGTTATAGGGTTTGATATTCTATTGTATGTCTTGAATGTGTTGGTTTTTGATGATTTTTATGAATGACTAATTTAAAGTTGTATTTTCGTGTTTTCATCTTGTGCTTAATATATTAATCATTATGCTCTTGTATATGATCACACTTGGTTTAAGACTCTTAGATTCATTCACATAAGATCACTAATCCTTCTCTTGAGTTTGAGACTTAGCACATGCATTTTTTAGGAAACTTATCTACAATTATCCGTGATTATATTTCAATAGACCCAACACTCATTTGTGATTTTTTATTGAAGGGGAATATATTGTTTATGGTATATTGGAAAGTCTCATCTTAATTGCATGAATGATCTCATATTCTCTATGGTTGCAGGAGTAGGTTCGCAGGATCATTTTCTCCACACAATTGCTCCAACATTGAGATGCATGTGGGGGGAATCTATTGATCTTATTCCTCTTTCCTAGACCCCTTTCTATTTGAATCTTGTTTTTAATTTGAAGTCAATGATCAAAATTATGGATTAATCCTTATCTTTCCCAAGCCTCATCCATATTTTTATTTTTATCACCATTGTGGTGATGAGGTCTTAGCTTTAATCCTTGTATAGAACTTTGATCCTTATCAGGATATCCCTCATTAGGAAGTGAGTTACCTTGTCTTTCATTTTCTTTGAGATCCTAATCTCCCAAGGCTATCAGATCCACCCTTTTCATAGGACTGTCCCCGAGCCTCTTCAAACTGATCTCTATAGGGTTCCTCTTTTGGCCTTCTCTCACGAAAAACTCATGCCCAAGGTATATTGGCATTCATGGATGTAGGTATTCATTGTGTCATTTCCCAATGTCTTCTCACTATATTTCAAAATTAGTATCACACATTGTGGGTTGGCATAAGGACCTATTCCTTGACCTGATCATATTCCCTATATTTTTAATCCTAGCACGTCTTCCCTCTGAGATGTTTATCTTGAATTGATTTGCATGTTTCCTACATCTAGTTGGCACCGATATCCTCTTACCATTTAGAATTATTTGTAATATTGATTTGTTGCACAACGTTTCATCTTCATCCACTTGGTCATTGTTACATACCGGAACCGCTAACCTCTCTAAAGTTCATTGAGGGTTTCAATTTCCCCTTATTCTATTCGATTATTTTCTATAAAAAAATATTGTAGTTGGATTCTTATCGTTAAGATATTTTGAACGGCTATAACCATCCTCAAATCTGAGATCTGGATCAAAATTTATGACCTCCTAAAGTTCCAAGGCCTTCATCCATCGTTTCCACCTCATTGCCATGTGGCATCCATGTGGTTCCTTATCATTAGTGTCATATAATGTGACACTAACATGGATGCCTACATTGTTATCCATAATTTTGGTCGTCATGATGATGTAATGATGATGGAGAAATCAGGCTCTTCACTAGAACACTTTCCTGAGAAAAGTTACCTTTGTCTCTTTCAAGAAATCATATTTTTAAGGGAGGTTCGCAGGCTACCTATATATTTGCCTGCGAGAATGCATGATTCTCGCAGGCTGCATTGATCCGAAATCGGATCCAGAAGCCTGATAGGGCTTGAAAAATGCTCAAAAATGAAAGTGCTCGGAATGCGACGAAACCTGTTCCATTGCGTCCGTCTCGTCTTCTTGATTCTGGTGGTATATCTATTTTGTCAAACGGAGTCCGTATGGAGAAGATATCGTGTTTTGTCCGAAAAGTCAAACAGGCAAAAAAAAGGGGATGACTGTACAGTCCGTCAGTCCACGTGGCATGTCCGTACAGCTGACGTGGCATGTTCATACAGCTGATGTGGAAGTATCATATTGTGACACGTGGCAGCCTAGGATGACGACAAGTGGCAGCACCGGAAGGCGACACGTGGCAGGCGGATTTGACTGATTTGACGTACGGTTGGACCAGTAATGAGGTGACACGTGTCACCACTGGAAGGGTGACACGTGGCACGGTGACGTCAACGACAGACGTGGCAGGATGACGTGGCAGATGACTGGGCAGTACGGCGCCTGACAGGGCAGTACGACAGTGACGCGTGGCGGTACGACAGTTGACTCGGCAGTTCGACGTGGGCGAATCACAGGTTGACACGTGGCATGATCTGATTGGTTGGTAAGGGTGCCACATGGCCCAGTCAAGGGATACCACATGGCACCCTGTCATTGGTTATTGGTTTTTTTTTAAAGTTTGGCATGGCCGGGGGTTGAACCCTCGACCTCCGGACGGGCAGCGAACTAACAAAGTCGGGCTAGCCACTCGGGCGGCACGTGATTCTTGTTCTATAAATGGCATAAAATTGTTTTAAAATTGGTTAAAGTTTGAACGGGTGGTAAAAGGGTCGGGGCTTAGCCCCAGCCCACGGTCCAATGAACACACGATGGAACCATACCCCATATGCAATAGCGCGGGCGGTTGTAACTACAGCCCACGGTTCGGCACTCGGCGCGAATATATATATATATATATATATATATATATATATATCTGTGTTACCATATGACCCGGGCCATGGTTCAAACAAACGAAGGGTTTGTTATTTAAGCCACGGGCCTATGCCATGTGCCACGAGACCAGGGAGTAGCGCGAAGACATGGGGGCTAGCGCGTAGCCTATGGGATCGCGCTTAGCCACAAATAACCCATGTGACCGAGTTAAAGGGGGCGTGCGCAATGAAAAGGGGCTTGTGCCCAACAACTATGCAAAAGTGGGTTTTATGCAACAGAATTTGTTTTTTTTAAATTAATTATGCCTATTTTTAATAGATTTTCTCCAATTTTGGGGGATATTGGGCATTTTTGGAGGCCAGATTCTTGGAGGAAGTTGGGGAT